>JACTOM010000874.1:1900681-2018677 GCA_015832385.1 Elymnias hypermnestra | reverse complement strand
ACTTAACGACTTCAGAGAAGAATCCGACAAGAAACTCTTTAGTCTTACTCTTTTTCTATTCATCAACAACGTCCATTATCATTAAATATGAAAACAAATAGCACACAATTATCATTATGACATAATAAAAAGACATCAATTTTAATTTAAAGAAATACACTTAGCTTTGTATCGCAGAGCAGCCTTTTTTACCGATACAACTATCTTGAGGGGTGTAAGGGAGAAACGCGTCCCAATCCGTTTCCTCAAATGCCAACCTCACCTGCACGCGGTGCACCCTGCTTTTACCGACGAGGCTCTGGCGACCGACAAATGGCGGTATAACCATTCTCTATAGCTGACATAAATGCCACAGACCGATAACGGGCAGCAGCGTTATCGGTGCGAGAGGATCAGCACTGCGATCACCAACCCGCCTGCCAAGCGTGGTGATTATTGGCACAACCACGTAATGATTGAGACAAGGCAGCAACGGCCCCCAGTCCCCGGCAGCCCCGCTATTCCTAGCTCTGGCAGCGGTTACGGTAACGGCGGGGCAGGGGGTGCTAAGAATCTCCGAAAGAGATTCCGCTGCCAACCCCGACGACTTGACCTGGCAACATACAACGCACGCACTTTGAGGACCGACGAAAATATCTTTGAATTGGAAGAAGCAGTAAACACAGCATCGTACCGGAACAAAAATCTCTTTGTTTATAGGTAAGTATTTGTTGGTAGTGTAACTAGCGGCCGCAGGCTCTCACCAGTACAGACTGACAAATTAGAAAATACAATTTTCAAAATTCGCACTACCGCAGACCGAACCCGGCACCTCTGATAGCAAAGTGAGTACGCGCACCTCTGCGCTGGCGAGGCCGGCCAAACGTAAGCGACTAAGCTTTAAAAAATTATAGAGACGGTGAATATAGAGAGGCAAGTAGGATGTTGTTGTCTCGCATACATCTAGATATACATCTAGACCCATCATGCTGCTGCACTGCAGATTGCCAGGCAGAACCAGTTCCAGAACTATTTCTAGGTCATTCAGGTTGCCTTAGAATGTGTTCCATTACCGTAAATGCAAATAAATGAATTTAAAACAGTAATTAGTCACTTGAATGTAGAGGTTCGAGATTTACTTTAGGTCCAGTATTCAGTCTTAATCATATCAGAGCCCAATTCTGCGATCATGATAGTTGGAGCCATTGTATTTCCACTAGTTATAAACGGCATTATACTAGCATCTATAACACGTAGGCTTTTAACACCATGAACTTTCAAAAAATTGTTTACTACTGAATTATCTGGGTTTGCACCCATTTTTGCTGTACCAACAGGATGAAATACTGTTTGAGTCATGTGTATTGTATAACATCCCCAGTAAAGATCACTTGGAAAAGCATATCGGTTACATTGTGGTATATTTATTCTAGGAATATAAGCGTTGATGGATTTTAAAAAAGGTGAGCTTAATATATTTGTAAGTAACTTAATACCGACAACGGATGTTTGAATATCTCTTTCATCGCCGAAGTAATTTGCATCAATAATTGGGCAATCATATGGATTAGATGTATTCAATAATATTGTACCCCTTGAATATGGGTGTAATATGTGAAAGCAAAGAATATATAATGCTTTTTCAGAGTTACATTGTGTAAATGAATCTACTATGTCGTCATGGTACATGCTTAGGTATTTTCGTATAGTGGATGAATTTCGCCAGAATATACCAGAATGACTCTCAAATTCAGGGTATGGCACATTTTTATATCGTGAAAAGAAAGCTGCCGTATCTCCTAAACTCCCATGTGCTAAAAAACAAGTTTTATTATAAAGGTATTTAAGAACATCAAACATTCTGTCAGATGTGTCTTCATATCCTGGTTCGTCTCCGCAAATTGCAATGGGGGTATAAGGATGATCTTGCAAATTTTTTCCAACATTTGGTAAATTTATTATATTTGCTATATTTTTAGACAATAAATGTTCTTTGGGCCCTATACCAGATATCATAAGTAGTTGTGGAGTATTTATAGATCCCGCACTAATAATCACTTCGAGTTCAGCAAAAAAGATTTTTTTCTTCCCATTTATATCGACTTTTACACCAAATGCCCGATTTTTGTTTATTAATATTTTCGTAACGAATGCATTTGTAACTATATTTAGATTACTCCTTTTGCTTGCATTGATGAGATAACCTCTATACGTGCTTTGTCTTTGACCACCACTTGCAGATACTCTTGATATTCCAGATAATCCATATCCTACATATTTAGCTGAATTAATATCTGGTACTCTCTTAATTCCAATGTGGTCCCAAGAATCTATAATTTTTAAATACATATCTCTATAGGTGTTATTAAAGGTATTTATTATTTGTAGACCTTCATGTCCATATATTTCGTATACAACAGGATCTTTGTTAAGTATTGCATCTTGGAGGTTTTCTGCTTTTTTGAAATAAAAATTAACATTTTTTGGTGTCCAACTAGGATTTCCTTCATTTACCCAGGATTGAAAATCGTAATCTCTTCCCCTTATGTAAATCATATCATTCATTGAACTACTTCCTCCAAGCATTTTACCTCTTGGCCACGGAACTGCACCATTTTTTAAACCTTTATGTCTAACACCGTCACTTTTTGTATAATAATGCCAGTCATACTTAGAATTATAAAGTATGCTATCCAGATAAGGTATCTGCAACATTATTTATTCAATTATATGTTTAAACCATAAAATTATGCGCTTTACGTAAAACTTTAATTTCGTATAATTGTTTTAATGAAAATTTAATTATACCTAAAAATTGTTGTTTTATTATTTCTGGTAATAATATAAATTTATAACATATAAATGAAACTTAATATATTAACTTCTTACATCTGATTCAATTGGAGGTTCAGGACCTGCTTCAAGAAGTAGTACCTTCCAATGGGCAATCTCACTCAGCCGATTAGCTATTACGCTACCTGCTGTACCTCCTCCGACAATAATAAAATGGAAATGCTCGAGGTCTAAAAATAATAAAAAAAAGAAATTAGATCAAAGGGCAGAAGTGAAAACTTCAATAAGTCAAGGATAATAATACGAAACAAAATATTTTTTTCCTTAATTCTTTATAATGTCATAAAGAATTGTTTATTCATATGTATTTATTATTATTGTTAATGAGTATAGTGTCAGGAATGAAAATAGTGTTAAATAATGAATTATAATATAATATTGACACACTGCGGGGCACAGTTGTCGAAGTGTAGGCTCAGGTAAATTACCTGGACCTCATTTTAGATGGTCTTTGGAAATTTCAGGCCCATTTTACTTGGATTACCCCAGCTAATTAGAGCTGCTTCCGGCTTTGGATGACTTTAGCCAACAATGCTTTGACAGCTTCTAATTGAGCTATCCTGCAGAGCGCAGAGGTTGATAGCCATCGGGTCAATTAAAGGTTGCAGTATAATGTCATGGATGGCAGCGAGCCCCTCGGCAATAAGGGCGATCTACTCAGAGATGTACGGACGGAATTTCTTTTTGAGGACTGACACTGATAGGCAGCCAGATGCAAGCGGACTATTACCGTTATTATGAAAAGAATCAGGCTCCTCTGTGACTGGATCCAGATCTGTAGGAGACCTAAAGCTACCGATAGAGGGCATTATCATGGTGGCAGCGATTAGACTTCATTTGGATGGATGGCGGAACAGAAAGCACGGATCGCTATTTTTTTATATTGGTGCAGGCGCTTACCGGGTGTGGGTACTTCAGCAAATACCTTCATTAAATTGCTGGTAGGAAGGAGAAGCACCCCACTATAGAAAATTGCCCAACATAGGAATCCCAGCGGCAGTTATTGATTATTTATGGCTTTATGTACTATTATTAAAGTAACTAGACGAGTATTATAATTAATAAGCTACTAAAAAAAATACTTTCTACCTGCAATTGGTATCAATTAGAAAGAGTATTATGATTGCGATTATAATTAAAGCAGTTATAAATTGTTTTCTGTTCTATACACAAAATAGTTTGTGTAACCATAAACATTGTTGTAAAGAAGATTTGTAAAGATTTACGAAATGCAACTCGATATCAAACATTTTTTATCTTCATGATGGCCAAAAAAAAGAATATCTGTCCATTTTTGTTGCGCGTTCTTTTACGAACAGTACTATGTATTGTAATAAACCAATATTTATTTTATTTTTCGTAACCTTAGCAAATCAAATTAAAAATTCTTTATTCAAGTTGCTTTCTATCTCACATTTGAATCTTTATAAATTTATCGATTTGTTATTAAAAAAGAAAAAAAAGATTGATGAAGAGAGAAGGGTTTTTGTTGGATTCTGTTCTGAGAATACTCGCAACAAACTTATACGGATATCTCTTTTATCACCATCATGTTAGCGACCATTATTTGTGGATTGATATTATATTGCTATATTTGTTAATTATGCTGAGGTCTTTGTAATTATATCAGTAAAACGCTTAGTAATCCGGTTTAAGCTATTCCGGAAATTCTCAAATGTTTTAAACTCCGTTTAGTCGTAAACTCTGTTTAGTCTTCGTTTTCACGACGACTGTGATTGGTGGACTTATTATTTTTGAGTGGGGCGTTATAAGAAAGGTAGCATAGGAGAATGAAGTTCGCCTAGTGACAGTTCTTAGTTTGTATCAACGTGAGTATTGTGTTTTAAACCATTCAAAGTATGTAATATAATAATGAAGAATATGAGAATAGTATTACTTAACCCGCAAATTAATGAGCGACTCTAAAAATCATAATCACAATCTAATTTAAATTTGAAATGAAATGAAATTTATTTATTTATCAAGTTACATTGTATCTTAAAATGTAGGAAACGATGACACTGCAAAAGTTAGAAACTGCGTTGCAGACGTCAACGGCAAATCTCGCAAACTATTTATCTATACAATGTTACTGTAAGATTTATTAATGCTTAACACTATGAAGTTTATATGCGTGTACATGCATGTGTAATCGCGAGTGCGCATGTATGTGTGAGTGAATCTGGATGTCTGTGTGTGTGTGTGTGTGTGTACATGGTTGTGTGTGTGTGTGTGTGTGTGTGTGTGTGTGTGTGTGTGTGTGTGTGTGTGTGTGTGTGTGCGAAAAATTAGAATGTTATGTATAAGTAGTATTTATTTATTTACAAATTACAAGAAGTTTTTCAGTCTCATCATAAGTTAGCGTTTGGAGCCAAGTCATACATTTAACTTTACAGGCATGTGTGGATAGAGAGTAAATGCCTAACAATTTGTTAATCTTATTGTATAAAGGAGAACTTAGGTTTCTGTAGTGACGATTTGCAATTTCTGTTCTTGACTTTATAACGTTACAAACTAAGTCCGCCCGACGTTTTTTAAATTTTAAAGTCGGATCATAACCTAAACTTGAATGCTTCTTTAGAATTACTTTTAGTATACAGAATTTATATATTTGAGTTAAATAAATTCGTTAATTCTCAAGCTATTTTATTGCCTGAATCATTCTTCAAATTATAATGTAATTTTTCAATTAACTTATCAAATACCGTATCCTGAAGGTTAAGACATAGCTTATTAATTGTTAAAATGTTTATTTACCAGTTACATCCTCTATTTTAACCTTATCAAATACTAAACATTGTGAGGCTGCTAATAAGTTAATTGCTGATGCAAACAGCTGCGAAGCTGGTCCCGTTGCACTCGTATTAAAGCATCCATTGTGGCTAGAAAAATAGATTTCAATAATCAATACCTTCATATTTTAGAATTTTAAAATAGAAAACATATTTTTAACAAATTTGTCTCATCTCCAACTTGAAGGTAGTAAGTATTTAATATAAAAAAATTTTTACAGAAAGTACAATTGCCGTAAAATAAATTTTATTAATGAAATAATATTTTTAAGAATTGCCCATTATAAATACAAATAAAGATATTTGTACTGAAATGATTTGAGTAAAAACAGAATATCATTAACGATTGAAAATTTAAATATGTATATTGGGACTAATAATAAGATTTGAAAAAATAAGGATTAGAGTTGTATTACTATTGTATCTTTTTTTTTAATCTAGGCTATTATATTTTGTATGTAATGGCAACACACAATCTAGTAGATATTGCTCATACACCATCTTCCAAACAAATTCTGATAATTTTAGGGTTCCAGGATATCTCTTAGACCGTTATGTTCAAAGAGAAAACAATTAAAAATCTTCTTTTTATCTACATATATGAACTTAATGTATTTGTATAACTTCTCTTTTTGCATTATCCATCAAACACGTTACAAACTTTAGGCAACAAATTTATTATTGCCTTAGTTGATGTTTTACTCAACGCTACAACTAGAAAATAGACCAAATAATTAATTATACATGTAGATATAAAAAAAAATACTTTTAAGTTTTTAAACTGAACGGTAATTAAAAAAGGCAATGCACCATTCTAAATTAGAGTATTAAAATATTGTAATCATTTGATGCAGAATATTAATAATTGCAATTAGTGTTTTTGTTGGAAAATTGTGTTTACACGTAAAATATATACATTTGGAGTGCATGCTGTAGATGTTCTCCTCTTTTCGTAACGCATAAATGAAAATTTCCCGATTTTGTTCGATTTTGAGGACTTATTGGTTCCTCTTATCTTCCTTGTTGTCCAAATTCTACCTAATTTCAAATGGCCCTTCAAAACATGTTAACACATCAAAAAAATTTGTCATAAGATCTACGACACCTCGAAGGTGGGCCTCAAAGTAGTTACATTAAAAAGGCAATAATACGTAAAAAGTTTTAAATCATTAACCTTACTCACATATATATCCAGACCGCGAATATATTTGCGATTGACGTCAAATTTAGTCACTACTTTCGAAACGAAGGTTATTATTTATTCCCACATATCCCCACGAGATCGGGAACTACGCGTATAACAGAATGATGGCCTGCTAGTTTTTATTCAAGTATGTCGAATGCTAAATTTTTAATCTGTTATATGTATATATATATTTGGATGAATTAGCGCTTACCAGAACATTTCCTGCTGTAGTTGGAATGAGCGTTCTCGAAACACTGACTTAAATGTTCTTAATGTTCGTTTAATGTTAAAAATAAAATTTTACAATGATTTTGAGATAACAGTTGTATGAATATATTTGCCATTTGCATAAATATCCGTGTATCAAATTACTACAAAAACGCTACGTTATTAATTTCTTTCTGGTTGGACGCTGGAGGAAGCCATTGAAGTGATCTCAAATATCTTGGAGCTATTTCGTTTCCGCTTTAGTAGATGAATATGATACTAACTAATGATAATGGAGGAGACCCTAACAATAAAAATTATCTGTTATTCGTTTTACCAAACGGTCATTTATGGAAAGAATAATTTGTGTTGGTTGACAGTAGAGAACTCTCTGGCTTTGCCAGAACCTCCATTAAACCCGCTTAAGATCTTCTTAATCGTGTGAGGTGAACCTGAAACTCATTGATGCATTCCAATATGGTTTCAAGAAGACGACAGCTTTCAATTTCAACAAATGGGGAGGTGTTGTATAAACCTCCTTCTCTTCAGACCAGCATTTCTCCTATGACCCCAACGAGAGGTCCAACAAAACGATCCCCAGATGGAATTATCTATATACTAAAGGCAAGCCACTGAATTAATATAAAAATAAAGGCGAAAATACTGAATGTCTTATTAAGCAAAAATACCTACCGGAATTTACGATCAGATCCTAACTCAAACACATATCGTAGGATGAATTGTTACTTTTAAAATTTTACCATTTGATTAATATTAGACTTAAGTAAATAGCTTTTAGAATAATGAAACACAGTTTTAGAGAATTGATTTAATGTCTGTCTGTCTAATACTTGTCATAAAGACAGTACACAAAAATATAGGAACATTTTATAGAAAAAAACTTTTGCAATACCTCTATTTTTTGAAATAAGTAATATTTGAGTACTATCTGATATAAACCTTTAATTTTTAAAAAAGGTTTATTATTACATATAAATTACATAAAACTAATAATTTATATTTCAGTGATACTTTCACTTTAATTGTTATTTGGAGGAAGAAAAAACTAATAATTTGTTATATACATGCAACATGGCACATAGCATGCAAACATTATTAGTTATTCAATATACAATTAAGCAAGCAAGGTAGAGGCTATTTCACGCGATATTAGACTCTTTATATTCACTACAAAAATTGAAGTCAAAAAAGTCAATAAATGGAATGATTTCAATTAATTTATACAATTCCTTCATGTAAAAAGCAGATAATATCTATAGAAAAATTATAAAGGACAACATTTTGATGAGGAGACACTTTATACAAAAATAAAACAATACACAATAAAAGAAGTATTAATTGAATATTTTTATCTTTTTAAATTAAACATCTTAGAAAGCGTGTTTAATACTTGTCCTATAAATACACAATACTTAATGAATAAGATGATCAGCTTTAATCATATCGGAACCCATTTCTCCTATCATAATTACTGGTGCATTGGTGTTTCCACTAGTCAGAGAGGGCATTACACTAGTATCTATGACACGTAAATTGTTAACACCATGAACTTTTAGAAAATCATTTACTACTGATTCTATTGGGTTTTGACCCATCTTTGCTGTCCCTACAGGGTGAAATAATGTATTTGTCATTTGTATTGAATAGCATGCCCAGTAAAGATCACTTGGAAACTCGTATTGATTACATTGTGGTATATTTATTCTTGGAACATAAGCATTGATTGATTTAAAATAAGGAGCATTCAACACGTTTAAGAGTATATTTATGCCATCAATGGACGCCTGGACATCCCTAGCATCCGCAAAATAATTAGCATCAATGATAGGATGATCGTATGGATTTGATGTATTTAAATAAATTGAACCTCTTGAAAAGGGGTGTAATAAATGAAACGAAAAAACGTATACTGCTTTTTCGGAATTACATTGCGTTATAGAGTCAATTATGTCATCTCGAAATACATGAAGAAATTGTCTTATAACAGATGAATTTCGCCAAAATGTTGCCGCATGGCTTTGGAATTCAGGATATGGCATATTTTCATATCGTGAATAAAAAGCCGCTGAATCTAATACAAACCCATGAGCCAAATAACCAGTTTTATTATAAAGATATTTTACAACATCAAACATTTTATTTGATGTATCTTCATAGCCTGGTTCGTCTCCGCAAATATAAATAGGAATATAAATATGATCTTGCAAATTTTTTCCAACACTCGGTAGATTTACTTTATTTTCAATACTTTTAGACTCTAGGTGTTCTTTAGGACCTATGCCAGATAACATTAATAATTGAGGAGTATTTACAGATCCAGCACAAACAATCACTTCAAGTTTTGCGAAAAACCGTTTTTCTATACCATTAACATCAACTTTAACACCAGTTGCTTTCTTATTATTTATCAAAATCTTTTTAACAAAAGCGTTGGTAACTATTTTCAAATTTTTTCTTTTATTTATCTTATTAAGGTACGATCGATAAGTACTTTGTCTTTGTCCATTATTGGCCGTCACTCTCAATATCCCAGTTAGTCCATAACCTGTGTATCTAGCTGCATTAATATCCGATACTTTCTTCATTCCAATATGATTCCAGGAATCTATAATCTTTAAAGTAATTTCTCTGTAGGTACTATTAAAAGTATTGATTATTTGCGGACCTTTGTGACCATATGTTTCATATATAAAAGGATCGTTATTCAGGGTCATATCTTGGAGATTTTCTGCCTTCCTATAATAAAACTTTACGTTTTCTGGCGACCAACTTGGATTTCCTTCATTTAACCATGATTGAAAGTCATAGTCTCTTCCTCTTACATAGTACATAGCATTTATTGAACTACTTCCTCCGAGCATTTTACCCCTTGTCCACGCAAGTGCACCATTTTTCAGTGCTTGATGTTTAACCCCATCGCTTTTTGTTTTATATTTCCAGTCGTATTTGGAGTTATATAGCGTACTATCCAAATGAGGTATCTGCAATATTTGATATTTGTGTAGAATATGCTTATTAGGCTTAATTAAGTAAATAATTACACTTTAAAATTAAGTAATGACAGTGAATAAGGTATTAAATTTAACCGCGGATGAATAATCAATTTATAATAATAATAAAAGCTATAAATAGTTAGGCCAGCGCATTTATAGGCATATTATATGTAGTCAGTACTGGACAATTAGACAATAATATAAAATCTTTGATTAATAAATAATGAAATAAAATCTTAACTTACATCAGCTTCAATAGGCGGTTCAGGTCCTGCTTCTAGAAGTAACACCTTCCAGTGAGCGATTTCACTTAGACGATTAGCTACTACACAGCCAGCTGATCCTCCTCCGACAATAATAAAATCGAAATATTCCAGATCTAGAAATAATTTGAATATTGAATTAATTGTAGATGATCATTTTCCCTCTACGTCAGCTATATAATATTTCTCTTCCTTCTAACAATTCGATGTACGATTATAAGTTCTAATGACATTTTATTCATTGTAATTTAAAAAATGCTAGGTAGGGAGGACTTCTACACGATGAACTCCTTTTTCAAGAAACAGCCGCTCCGAAAATGGACCTAGCTGAGTCTCAATGGTTTCAAGAGAAAAGAGACTTCGAAGAGAAAATTGACTTCATTATGTCTACGGCTCCGAAACGTGGTTGCTGACTATGGGCTTCATACGAAAGCTCAGAGTCGCTCAGCGTGCGATGGAGAGGGCTATGCTCGGAGTTTCTCTACGTGATCAAATCAGAAATGAGGAATGTCCGTAGCAGAACCAAAGTCAACGATATAGCTCTACGAATCGCGAACCTGAAGTGGCAATGGGCGGGGCACATAGTCTAACAGACCGATGGACGTTGGGCCCTAAGGTGCTGGAGTGACGACCTCGCACCGGGTGGCGCAGTGCAGGGAGACCCCCACAAGGTGGACCAACGACATCAAGAAGGTCGCCGGTAACCGCTGGAGCCACGCGGCGCAAGTCTGGGCCTTGTGGACAATCAGTGGACGTCCATCAGTTTTGGCGACGACGACGACGACGATGACGACGAATTAAAAAAATAATAATATAAATAAAATGTAATAATGGATATTTATGAACCGTAACGCTGACTACTATTATTATTTTTATTGCTGACGCGTTAGCGCTTGACTGTAAGCTGATGGTATATGATTATAAAATAAATAAAAATAATTTATTTCCAATCTATTACTTAACAGAGACTAGGTTGAGATATTCCAGAAGGTATTAATAATTTAAATTGATACAGTAAAAATACGACGCGAACTAACTTAGTTAGAGATAAGAGGTCAAGTCTTAAATCAAAACAGATGTCAAGCTCTGGCTACTGATCACCTTATCAACAAAGACCTCTAAAGTCATCTAGTAAAAGAATAACTTTCCTTTTAGATAGAGAATCCATTTACCTGTTTTTAGATAGCTACGGTACGTCTTCGACTATAATATCTCTTACTATCAGTTCAGGCTACATCGAAGCACTAATCTCTCTTCAATATCAGAAATATTGCTATATGTTTTAGGAAAAAACTGTTACCCTCACCCGTAGCATCGTCTGCTTTAAATGTATCTGACATCAAGCATTGTGAAGCTGCTAACAAGTTAATTGCCGATGCAAATAATTGCGAAGCTGGACTTGATGAACTTGTATTAAAGCATTCGTTTTGACTGAAAGAAGAATGTTTTTCATCGTTCGTATTCTCTTAATAAGATTGATGTAAGTAAAAATACTAATAACTAACATATACTATCAGTTAAAACCACAATGAAGTTATTTATTTGATAAGACACATTCTTTAGGTACGCTGCGCACTTTACTTTGTTGATAGTAAATAAGACTGAGCCGTCACGCTTGATTACGTATCGTTCAAGACTAGTTGTCTTTACATGTATATCTACAAGCTGTTCCTCGCGTATTTCTCATTCCCATGGGAATATGTGATCAATTTAGGCTTATACATCCTAATCTTGAATGGAAATATAGCAAAACACTACGTTAGTGACACATAGCAACAGGATTATGTCAAATATTAAATCAATCACATATAGATCTCGCGAAGAATGAGTTATCTACCTATATGTGTCTACATATATAAAATTACGTTGCAATTAAATTTATTCGCAAGGTAAGAATATGCCCTGATATATGTATAATATATATCTGAAATTACTGTTTGTAAAAATAAATCACTTAATATAAAATAGCTTCTAGATACTGTGTCCAATTTTGATGGTTTATTTTATAACGAAAAGCCTCTGGCTGTTCGGTGCAACATGCTAGCACGTGATGAAGCAAAGTTGACACTGTGTAGAGCATACTCTCAATGTTTCTACACTTGCCAGCTTTGGGCCAATTGCACAAATAACATCAGAGTGATGTATAATAATGCATACCGCATTTTGATGAGACTACTGAGAAACTGCAGTGATTCAGGTATGTTTGTCGATGCCAGAATACCAGACTACTTCGCGATTATAAGATTTCTGAACGCGTCATTTTGGACTCGCATTCGTAAATCTCGGAATGCTGTTCTCAATGTGTGTTCGGAGTGCTCGAAGAATTCCATTCTAAACTATTGGCTTGCCGTGCATCATGACAAAAATAAAAAGTAAACAACATTTAAATTTGTACAATCACGAAAATGACTTAACCTTAGATTTATTTACCATTATAATTTACTAAAGACGGAAAAAGATCTCGATGCCGTTCCCCGACACGATGTGCTGGCCAATTGAGCGAGACCAAACAAACTACTTAAGCTTAGCCAAGATGGCCACCANTCAGGCTACATCGAAGCACTAATCTCTCTTTAATAACAGAAATATTGCTATATGTTTTAGGAAAAAACTGTTACCCTCACCCGTAGCATCGTCTGCTTTAAATGTATCTGACATCAAGCATTGTGAAGCTGCTAACAAGTTAATTGCCGATGCAAATAATTGCGAAGCTGGACTTGATGAACTTGTATTAAAGCATTCGTTTTGACTGAAAGAAGAATGTTTTTCATCGTTCGTATACTCTTAATAAGATTGATGTAAGTAAAAATACTTATAACTAACATATACTATCAGTTAAAACCACAATGAAGTTATTTATTTGATAAGACACATTCTTTAGGTATGCTGCGCACTTTACTTTGTCGATGGTAAATAAGACTGAGCCGTCACGCTTGATTACGTATCGTTCAAGACTAGTTGTCTTTACATGTATATCTACAAGCTGTTCCTCGCGTATTTCTCATTCCCATGGGAATATGTGATCAATTTAGGCTTATACATCCCAGCCTTGAGGAAATATAGCAAAACACTGCATTAGTGACACATAGCAACAGGATTAACCATGTCAAATATGAAATCAATCAGATCTAGATCTCGCGAAGAATGAGTTATCTACCTATATGTGTCTACATATATAAAATTTCGTTCCAATTAAATTTATTTCCAAGGTAAGATAAGTAATATGCCCTGATATATTCATAATATATATCTGAAATTACTGTTTGTAAAAATAAATCACTTAATATAAAATAGCTTCTAGATATTGTGTCCAATTTTTATGGTTTATTTTATAACGAAAAACCTTGGCTGTTCGGTGCAACATGCTAGCACGTCGATGGAGCAAAGTTGACACTGTTTAGAGCATACTGTCAATGCTTCTACACTTGCCACTTTATAACTTTGGGCCAATTGCACTAATAACTCACGTAGTAGCATCAGAGTGATGTAAAATAATGCATACCGCATTTTGACGAGACTACTGAGAAACTGCAGTGCTTCAGGTATGTTTATCGATGCCAAAATACCAGACAACTTCGCGATTATAAGATTTCGAAACGCGTCATTTTGGACTCGCATTCGTAAATCTCGGAATACTGTTCTCAATCAGTGCTCGAAGAATTTCATTCAAAACTATTGGCTTGCCGGGCGTCATGATAAAAATAAAAAGTAAACAACATTTAAATTTGTACAATCACGAAAATGACAACCTTAGATTTATTTACCATTATTATTAATAATTTTACTTTAAGTTTTGTTTTTCCTGTATTTTTTCTTTGTTCTTGTTCTTATTCTGTGTTTGTTTTATTATTTGTGTTACACTCTCTTTATTTGTAAATTTAAATTGAAAGCTAGGATAAGTACCTTTCATCAATAATTTATAATTTTATAAATAGTAAGTAAGTAAATAAGTAGTAGCCATTTAACGTTCAGCTGCTGGGCACACGCCTCCTCACTCCGAGGACCGAGGGTTTTTAGTGCATAGACCCACCACGCTGCTACAATGCGGATTGGCACGCATATTACACAAGTGTACTCCCTATTCCTCATAGTCCGATGTGACGGGAATCCGACACGACCGGAGAGAGATCAGGCGCAGGACCGACGGTTTAACGTGCTCTCAGAGGTACGGGGGTGGATCACACCACCAACTTCCCAACTTCGAAAATATTGAAAAGATCTTAATAGAAAACTCAATATTGAATTTTGAATTGGCTCGACCCGGGACTCGAACCCAGGACCTTATGTCTGTAGTCGAACATGTTAACCACTAGACCAATGAGGCAATTAATTTTATAAGTATCACTCCTTATTTTCACATTGTTATATAATTTTATGTGATTAAATAGATTATTAATAATATTTGTGTACGTTACCACATCATGTCGTGCTTTGGTTCCGATCAAGCACCTTGAGAGACTGAATGCATTATACCCATATCATTAGCATTATAATATTACATATATATTATTTATGACTTGATTGCTTTTGATTACCTCTATTCATTAATAACCGAGTGCACACAGCTGTGTGTGGTCTTCTTTATAGATTACCGTAGTGTGGGGTTTTGTTTGTATAAATATTTTATTGTAAACAAAAAACGCATAGACAGTTGCTTTCAAAGGGTAAATGTGATGTACAGTTTAAAATGGTAGCTCGCTGCCTTATGATAATTTTTCTTCAAATGGTTTCTATGTAGGGCCCTACTGGAACGCTAGTTTTTTGTCTAAAGACACGTTTCTTGTACACTCTCTCAAAAACTCTTACTAGTAAGAAACTTTATATCCCTATCTTCTGCAAACAATGAAATAGTAATCAGGTGCAAGCAGTTCCTTATAATGTCTTTATTAAGTAAGGCGAGGATCTCAAAAACGCAGGCAAATACTCCACATCCCTTTTACTGAATGGGAAATGCTTTTATATACAAACCCTTATCCACGGGACAGGAGTGAGAGGCTCGGCGAGGGACGAGACCTCGCAATACCCTCTAAAATCCAGCGGAACGCTCTCTATCCATGACTGTGTCATCTGTGGCTGGCGGTGAGCTCTCTCTGATGATAATGGATAAAGACATAGTCGGCTATATGCTCAGCAATGAAAGTAGTTGGCGGATGGTATCTTCCTTCTTTGAGAATGTCATCACACAGAAGGAGGCTCCAGAGAGGGAGAGGGAAGACGTAGCTGAGACCACCTCTGTCCGTAAGAGGAGACCAGGAGCCTGGAGACGTGCCACTGCGCGTCTCCTGCCAATCTGAATAGTCGTAACAAACGATATCCGGGGTCCCTGGCCTCGCTTAACCTCTGGTGCTCCTGTTCAGGACGCCGAGGGTCCCGCTGGGTTCTAGTGGGTATACTGTTCTTCAGAGAGTCCCACACTCCTGGTTGAAGGTATAATTTTCAGCATTTCGCAGCGAAAAAAAGCGGTTCAGTTCTCGCATTCGTCCCTGGTGTACCGGATGTATCCGCCTGAGGCTCCGCCAATGGGGGGAGCATGCACGACAATCTTCCCCCCTCATTCGTAAGCTTCTTTCAGTGAGATGACCGTCTTAAAGAAGAGGGCTACTCCTGCCCAACATTCGCACTGGAGAGCATCATGCCTACAACGCTCTCCAGCGAGAGGTTCGATAAGCGCCACCAAGATGTGACGCTGAGGTCCCCACTCTACACAATCTGCCAAAGTGCGGTGTGTTCTGCATCTGAGGCGATACGGTGGTATTTTTTGTATGATGCTGGTTATGTGGTTTATCCCCTTGACTTGAATAGTCTGTCTCTATGTCGACGAGGATACTATACCCATGGTAGACGGGCGATCCTTCTCTTCTACATATTAGTCTTACGGCGGTCATGACAGTCGGCTTATAAAAACATTATTTGAACACGTCACGTTCAATACTTCAATGCCTCGCGTCTAATAGAGTTCGTCCATTATGAATAACCTAAAGTGAATAACGTCTATTATTATGAATTACTGCTCTTGTATTAAAATATAATTTTATAAAAAAAATATCTCTAAATACATGCAAGGCATATTTGTGATTAAAAATTTTTATATGTTGGCATGTAAATCGTAAGTATTATTTGAGCACTGTCCGATACAAACTATTAATTTAAACAGTATATGTATTATTACAAGATTATCCATAACTAAAAATAGTGGACACTAATAACAGTGGTTACACATAACAATCGTAATTAAATATGCATATTTTAAATTAAGTTGTTATTTTATATACAGAAAATTGATTTTAATTAAGCTATAATTTTGCAATGAAAGTAAGCTTGAATAATATTTTACCTTCAAAACGGAACATCTCTAGCTAAAATATAAAGTTAACTATAATCAAAAGATTTAAACAAGAATTATTCTATTTACCAGCACGTGTCAATAAATTTCTTTCAATGTTTATATATAAAATGCAGTTAGCTAATATCTAGCGAAAAATAATGATGCAATGTACCGAACAACATGTTTGTGAAGTGTGAGGTGTACTTTAGAAAACAAACAGATATTCATAAAATGAATTAATAATTGTATATTTTCTTTTCTAATTATAGATTACAAGTTAAAACTATAGAAATCCGTGTTTAATACATTTGGTATACAAATTTACTATATATAGTAAGTAAGATGTTCAGCTTTAACCATATCGGAACCCATTTCTCCGATCATAATTGTGGGTGCATTAGTATTTCCACTAGTGAGAGTTGGCATTACACTAGCATCTATAACACGTAGATTCTCAACATCATGAACTTTCAGAAAGTTATTTACAACGGAACCTTGTGAGCTTTGTCCCATCTTTGCAGTACCTACAGGGTGAAATAATGTAGTTGTCATTTGTAATGAGTAGCATCTCCAGTAAAGATTACTTAGATGCTTGTATTGATTACATTGTGGGATATTTATTTTAGGGACATAAGCGTTGATAGATTTAAAATAAGGAGCGTCCAACACTTTTAAAAGTATATTTATGCCATCTACGGACGCTTGGAGATCTCTAGAATCACCTAAATAATTGGCATCAATAATCGGATAGTCGTATGGATTCGATGTATTTAAATAAATTGAACCTCTTGAAAATGGGTGTAATATATGAAATGTAAGAACATATAATGCTTTTTCTGAATTAAATTGAGTTATAGAATCGACTATTTCATCACGATATACTTTGAAAAACTGTCGTGTCAAAGATGAATTTTTCCAAAGTACTAGCGTATGACTTTGGAATTCAGGATATGCCATATTTCTATATCTTGAAAAGAAAGCCCCTGCATCTGATTCGCTCCCGTGAGCTAAATAACCAGTTTTATTATAAAGGTATTTAAGAGCATCAAACATCCTAACTGGTGTATCTTCATAGCCTGGCTTATCTCCACAAATAATGATGGGGATATAAAGATGATCTTGCAAATTTTTTCCTACATAAGGTAAATTTACTTTATTTTCAATATTTTTAGACTTTAGATGTTCTTTAGGACCTATGCCAGATAACATTAATAATTGAGGAGTATTTACAGAACCAGCACTTATAATTACTTCCCGTTTTCCGAAAAATCGTTTTTGTATTCCATTAACATCAACCTCGACAGCAGTTGCTTTTTTGTTATTTATCAAAATCTTTTTAACAAAAGCATTGGTAACAATATTTAAATTTAGTCTTTTGTTTATCTTATTAAGGTAGGATCGATAAGTACTTTGTCTTTGTCCATTATTTGCCGTCACTCTTAATATCCCAGTTAATCCATAACCTGTATATCTAGCCGCATTAATATCAGATACTTTCTTCATTCCAATATGTCTCCAGGAATCTACAATGTTTAAATTGATATCTCTATAGGTACTATTATAAGTGTTTATTATTTGTGGACCATTGTGACCATATGTTGCATATATAAAAGGATCTTTGTTCAATGTCATATCTTGGAGGTTTTCTGCCTTCTTAAAATAAAAATTCACGTTTCCTGGCGTCCAGCTTGGATTTCCTTCATTTACCCATGACTGAAAGTCATTATCTCTCCCTCTTACATAGAACATAGCGTTTATAGAACTACATCCTCCAAGCATTTTACCCCTTGGCCACTGAACTGCACCATTTTTCAATGCTTGATGCCTAACCCCATCGCTTTTTGTTACATATTGCCAGTCATACTTGGAGTTGTATAGCGTACCATCCATATAAGGTATCTGCAATATTTGAAATTTATTAAGCATCGGTTTATAAAATATGAATATTTACAACTACACCTAGTTAATCGTAGAAAAATGTGTCTGAGATTGTAAAAATAATGCACTTACATATTTTTAGGTGTAGATATATAACTTCGATTTATGTAAGTGTAACACATGTTTAGTTCTTATATTTATTACATATCCTTTATTGTGTTGATATTTGTATGTATGTTTATGATATTACCCGTCCTTTATGTTATATTAAAGAGCTGCTTTTTAAACGTAAAGGTTGTATAGAAGGAATCACTATTTAACGATAAGCCTCCTTTTTGTACAATTTTTTTTGTGTTATTTCAAAGTCTATTTCTTAATAGTGAATATAAAATTAATTACTAATCAAAGAGATTCTTAACCTACGTCGGATTCGATTGGTGGTTCAGGTCCTGCTTCAAGAAGTAATACCTTCCAGTGTGCAATTTCACTAAGGCGATTAGCTACTACACTGCCTGCTGATCCTCCTCCGACAACAATAAAATCGAAATACTCCATATCTATAAATAATTCTAATGTTAGTTTTACCATTACATATGAATATTTATCATTACATAGTACAGAACATCGATTACCTTATTTATTAGTAGATGGGTACGATACTAGACTTTTAGGAAGTTGTATTCATCTTAATTAAATATAAAAAACATGAAAATCTAATTAAGCAGAATCTAAGTTAAAAGCAGATATATTGTATAACTGAAACGCTACAACAAGTAAAGTTGTTTATTAAGTATAACTTTAGTTTATTCCATCTAAGTTTAAGAAATTTACTTCCTTCAAATGAAAGTAGTATTCTAATTAATTTTCTTTTAATATGTGTTAAATTAGTTGCTTGATTACAAAAATGCCTACTTAACGGCTTTGCTGGTGTAAAGAGTGTTCATTTAGTTACTTGTAACAATAAGCCTGGGTTCAATTGTACGCTTGGAAAATTTAGAACAATATATTTTCTACTCTATTTACATTTAGACAGATAGATGAGTTCGATCTTTACTAGTTGCCATCCTACTACCAAAATTGGTGTTAAGCAAAATAATTGCGTTCCTGTAATATCCTGTGTTGGAACCGTTGAGAGATAAATTACCTATTTTCATATTAGGGCGTATTGTCTTAGACATTATTAGCCTTTGCTATCAAAGAAGACCACAGTCTGGCGCTAACTAATCATCAATATTTAAAAAAAGGTTAGATATTTTCGGAAAATAAAAAATACTTGTCCTCACCAGTTACATCTTCTACAATAAATGTATCAGACAATAGACATTGTGAAGCTGCTAACATGTTAATTGCTGATGCAAACAGTTGCGAAGCTGGGCTCCATGTAGTAGTATTAAAGGATCCATTATTACTGAAAACAGAGTTTTTCATCGTTTCACCTTTCGATTAGATTGTTTCTATATCAATACCAATTGGCAAACTGGTTTTAAAATGATAATTCTGAATAATGCATAACTGAAAAATGTTTGGCTAAACACTAAAAAGTTTATTGCACTTTCATAGATTTAGAAAAGGCCTTTGATTGAGTAGTGAGGAATGAGCTGTGGTCAACGTTATCTACGTATGGGGTGAGTAGTAGTCTGATTCAAGCATTGAAGTCTCTCTATGAAGGTTTTAGTGCTAGGGCTAGGGCTCTAATGAGCTACAGGAGATGGTCTGCAGCTCATTAGCGGATGACGCAAGTGTTACTTGATCATCAGCGTAGAGTAAACATTTGATGAGTAATTCATTCATTCATTTGACAGTTTTAAAAGACAGTATGCAATAAAAGATTTAGTAATTTGATAACTTGATAAAAAAGTCTATAACAAATTTAAGTTATATCGTAATAGAGTTTTCGTATAGATAATTTTATATTTATTATTATATTATTAGAAGTATATTCAAAGGAATTGTTAATCTCGAAATTTGTCATTATTGATATTTATGTACTTTACCACAACATTTCGTGCTATGGTTCCAAGCAAGCGCCTCGAAAGACTGAATGCACAATATCTCACCATATCATTAACATTATAATATTAGCTTCACGATATTTATTGCAGACTTAGTTGATTTAATTACTTCTTCCCATTGTTAACTAAGTGAAAAGTGTTAACAATAAATAAGATAGCTGCTAGTCTTCAATATGGACTGTCGTTGCATGTCATTTTGTTTGTACAGAAATTTTATTGTTTTAACGAAAAACTTAGAAAGTTTCTATAAATCGAAATAATTTTAATACTATTCCGATGTCATGTTACTAGCAGGATAAATGCAGGTTGGATGAAGTGGAGGCAGGTCTCGGGAACAATTTACGATGCCAGAATGCCCCTTAAACTAAAGGGGAAAATTTATAAGACGATCGTAAGACCTGTCATCCTGTATGGATCAGATTGTTGGGCCACCAAAGGGGAGAATGAAAGAAAATTGCATGCAGCGGAGATGCGAATGTTGAGATGGATGTGTGGAGTGACAAAATTGGATAAGATTAAGAATGAGTATATTAGAGGAAGTGTGAAAGTAGCACCAGTGACCGAGAAGTTAAGGAGTGCAAGGTTAGCCTGGTATGGACATGTAATGAGAAGCGAGGATAGCCATGTATGCAAGAGGGTCCTAAATATGATGGTAAGCGGCAGGGCCGGAAGAGGGCAACCAAAAAAAGTGTGGATGAATTGTGTGAAAGAGGATATGTGCATAAAGGGTGTGAATGTAGAAATGACTGCGGATAGAGTGAAGTGGCGAAAGGAAACATGCTGTGCCGACCCCACCTAGTGGGATAAGGGCAAGAAACTATTCCGATGTCAAGATGTTTAGTAATATAACAATCTATCGAAACAATGTTATAGATAGGTGAACATAAAAATATGTTGTAATAAAAGGGGTGTCAGCGGGACGTACATTAGAAGAAAAGATAGATTAAGATAAGGAATATATTAATGAAACCAAATAATTAAAGTGAGATATTAAAGGAAATATATTAATTAAGCTTGAATATGACAATAATTACCACAATACAATTAATAAATGATGAGTTTTGCCTGTATGACAAAAGTGTGGTGAATTTATTATAGCAGTAATGGTTATCACAAAGACAACGGTTCGTGCCCTGATGCAGTCATTAAAAACTGCATACGGAATCCGCTATCTCGGCCACCTTTACAGCACCCCTAGTGCAGCCACGTATCGTGCTACTTTCCGAACCACCACGATCCGAGGCACGTATCCAACCACCCCAGCAACAAGTACAAAGGCCACTTCCGTCAAATAATTTACTTTGTAAACTAAGTAAAACAAAACATATACATTACATAAGAGGAAAACGAAAAAATATATAATTAATTCATATAATAAGCCGCATCTAAATTGCTGACCATAGAGTGTGTTCCTAAAATGCTGGCATCACGAGGACAGGACTCGAGGTACGAGCCAGTTTTTAGGTTATTTGTGAAATCCAGCAAGCTTTTACAGAGATGTTTAATTTCCCATAGTTTCCACACCAAATGGCAGAAATATGTGATCTTAACACATCTAAATTTCTGCATTTTTTTAAATTTTAGATTCAGTTGCCACAATACTAGCCAACGTTGAAGAAAATGTTAAATGGGACGTCGCATCCGAAAAATACTCCAAAGTTATTATTTTGATGTATTGAAGCTACATTTATTCAATAAAAACAATTTTTCTCCTTGAGGAAATGTGTTTATTCTATAAAGTCATTATTTAAAATAAATAATAGCTTTTTTTTCTTCTATTTGTATGCATATTACTGATCAACTAGTATTAGTTAAAGCATTAATAAAGATAAGATTAAAGTTATACGTATAGAATAGTTTAGTTTTAAGTGCTTTTCTGTAGTGAAAAAAATAACTTATGTGATTATTATAATTTATCTTTTTGTAAATTTTAGATATCTAGCAATTAATTATTAGGTTTTTTTTAAAGTTTCGGTTTATTTCCCTTTGTGTAGGGCGGGAGTCGAGATTATTTTTTATCGCCAAGTAACTATTCCTCTAGATAGGTTATCTTATTTGTAAGGTTAAAACGGTAAAGGAATTGCCAATAAAATCGAATTAAAAAAAAAAAGGATTTATGTAATGTTATTAGTCGGTAGAGGGTTAACCGAGAGTAATTTAGTTCTTAAAGGCGCAAAGGTTTTGCTTAATGGAATGTCTTTGCTGTTGGAGTTGCTGTTTGAGTAGCTTTCCACCATTCAAATTCCACATAAAATCAAATCAAATCCAGCACCTTGGTTAGCGACGGGAGCAGCGTTTCTTTATATCAACTTATTTTTGGGAAAGCCAGTCAGGAGTCTGGGTTTGAGTGTTAGAATTAAGTCTCTTGCTATATCATTTTGGTGTTTATTCAAAAGAAAGAATTGTAAAAACCTACTCCTCCTCTTTCTTTATCTTCTACGGCGAATAACATACGCATTTAGCACAAACCAACAATTTTAATCTTATTTGTTAATGGTTATATTTTTTCTCCTGTCTCAAATTTTTAAAAATCCAGTAAAAATACATTTCTTGAAAGCTACATAGACCACTTATATTTTATGTATTTTATATTTTAATTTTGAATATTTATCATACTATCATTATGTTGTGTATACCTTTTAGGTACTCATGTGTAATTATTCATATGCAAGATTACGTAAGTTCATCGCCTACCCTCAATTAATAAATAATATTTCCTTTTATAATCAACGGTTGCCTGGAAGAAATCGCTACCCAAGCGACAAGGCCGCCATTTATGCAAATTTATATAGTCTCCTAGATTAAGTTTTGTATTTTCTGTACGTATAATATAAATTTGTGTAAAAAGGTGAAATAATGCTTCTGACCACCACGGTCACACCTATCGCGAACATTTCCTTTTTTATCCGAATTTTATGTAAACACATATAAATTCTTTTAATTTGTTCATTTATTTATTAATCGTAGATCACATATTATTATCACAATGTATCTATGTTACTCTAATATCTAAGCCACTAAATAAATCATCAAATATTTTAAGTAAAAATCAGGTAATCAGACTTAATCATATCGGAGCCCATTTCTCCAATCATTATAGTGGGTGCGTTTGTATTTCCACTAGTTACTAACGGCATTATACTAGCGTCTATAACGCGTAAACTGTTAACGCCATGAACTTTAAGGAAGTTATTTACAACTGAATCCTCTGGATAAGGACCCATTTTTGCTGTACCTACAGGATGAAATACCGTATGCGCCATTTGAATCGAGTAACATCCCCAGTAGAGATCACTTGGATATTTGTATCGATTACACTGTGGTATATTTACTCTCGGCAAATGAGCGTTGATAGTTTGAAAGAAAGGAGTGTTCAATAAATTCGATATTATCTTAATACCATCAATCGCGGCTTGAACATCTCTGGAATCTCCAAAGTAATTTGCATCAATAGTCGGATGATCATATGGATTTGATGAATCTAAATAAATTGCACCTCTGGAATAAGGATGTAATATGTGGAATGTAAACATATACAATGCCTTTTCTGAATTACATTGAGTAAAAGAATCTACTATTTCATCACGAAACAAGGTAATAAATGGTCGTAAAGTAGAAGAATTTCGCGGGAATAAAGCTAAGTGACTTTGGAATTCTGGATATGGCATATCATCATATCGCGAGAAGAAAGCTATCGCATCTGTTATACTCCCATGAGCTAAATAACCAGTTTTATTATAAAGATATTTAACTACATCAAACATTTTACTAGTTTCATCTTCATATCCCGGTGTGTCTCCCCATATTAGGACAGGGATAAAAGAGTGATCTTGCAAATTTTTGCCAACGTTTGGTAAATCTATTATATTTGGAATATTTTTAGACGCCAGATGCTCCTTAGGACCTATGCCAGATTGCATGAGTAGTTGAGGAGTATTAATAGCTCCCGCAGAAATAATAACTTCGAGTGCTGCAAATATTTTTATTTTCCTTCCTCCTATATCAACTTCGACACCAACTGCTTCTAAGTTATTATTGATTAATATTTTTGTAACAAAGGCGTTTGTAAAAATTTTTAGGTTTGTTCTTTTGCTGGCACTGACAAGGTACGATCGATAAGTGCCTTGTCTTTCCCCATTTTTAACAGTTACTCTTGATATTCCTGCTAATCCATATCCTTCATAACTAGCAGCATTAATATCTGGCACTTTTTTGATTCCAATACGCTCCCAAGAATCTATAACTTTTAAAGTGATTTGCCTATAGGTGCTATTAAATGTATTGACTATTTGCGGACCTTCGTGTCCATACGTGTCATATATGAGGGAATTTTTGTTTAGATTCATATCTTGAAGGTTTTCCGCCTTTTTATAGTAAAATTTCACATTTTCTGGTGACCAACTTGGATTTCCTTCATTAACCCAAGATTGAAAGTCGTAATCTCTTCCCCTAACATAAATCATTGCATTCATAGAACTACTTCCTCCTAGCATTTTACCCCTTGGCCATGGAACTGCACCTTTTTTTAAAGCTTGATGTCTAATACCGTCGCTTTTGGTGACATATTGCCAGTCATATTTCGAATTAAAAAGTGGCCTGTCCAAGTTGGGTATCTGTAATATTTTTCATCTGCATTAATATACATTCAATAAAATAGAAATAAACAAGATGTAAAAAAGCGTTTTATAAATTTGTATCATCCATATTGAATATTTTTGTGCTGTTTCTATAATTACTTGTAGTTTATTCCCGGTGTATTTTTACAGTATCCATAATCACGGATGGACACGGGTGGTTTGTTGCAGAAGGTATTATGAAATACTATTTAATTTATAATTATATTAATTTTTTGCTTACATCAGACTCTATCGGTGGTTCAGGTCCAGCTTCAAGTAGCAAAATATTCCATTGGCTAATTTCACTAAGTCGATTAGCTACTACACTGCCTGCAGTTCCCCCTCCCACAATTATGAAATCGAAGATGTCCAAATCTAGATATAAATAAAAAAATATAATGAAATCCATAATAAAACTCCATAGATCGTATATATGACAAAGAAATTAACTGTTCCATTATGAATGTATAGTCGTGCTACATTTAAAATACGTTACTTTAAACTCTGCACGAGGAAGACCTACAATACAATATTATTATCAATTGTCACTTCTATTGCATTATTGCGATAGACGAAGAGGTAAATACATAGTTGTAAAAAGGACAATATCTATTGATATGAGTACTACTAGGTGTATCACATAGGCAGCTGTGTGTATAATAGGAAAAAAATTGCTTTAGCAGTACAGGTTATGGGTTCGACTCCAGAATGGGCTAAAATTTACATTCCAGTACAATGCTCACAAGAGGCAAAAGGGTATAAGTTGTTGTTGCTATTTTGTTGTACTTGGTATTTACAACGTTCTTGTATGGTTTGCTAGAAAATTGCGGCTTTCGGGGTTTGATTATGTTTACATCTATTTCTAGTACATCTTCTAAAGATTTGCTATCTCTGGATCAATCCATTCTTTATTTGTAAAGACAAAATCACTGAAGCCAACTGATTAAATTAACACTATGTTATGATAACATTTTAAAGTGATAGGTATCAAACTTTAGGATATCTGTGTTTATGCATAAACGATTTTTTTTGTATAAGTAGATTATTTTTTTGGATGCATGTAATGTATCTGTTTTCATAAATCACATCAGGAAAAGTTACAAATGGAATTATAATACAGTTGATACTCACCAGTTATATCATCAGTATCAATTTTGTCTGACAACAAACATTGCGAAGCTGCTATGAAGTTAACGGCTGAAGTAAACAACTCTGAAGCCGCACCCAAGGAACTGGTATTAAGACAGCCATTGTTGCTGAAAAAAAGGCATTTCCTTTGATCACCTATATCTCTTTCTGTGATTAATTCACAAGACTGTTGAGGCATTAGAAACTCATCAATTAATATGCGTCTAGAAGATGTTTTTGGTTTTACCACAACAACGTCTGGCCGTATATAGTAAAAATGCATATTGTATGGCGATACGCATTTACAATCATTTACCACGATGTCACTATAATTCAGATTTCCCGGCTTTTAGAAAATATTTATTTAAATTTTTCATGGAAAAATGTTATTATAATATTAATGAAATTTTAAATGACAAAATGTAAAAAGGTATTGACTGAAATCTTTTCTTTTTATTTGTAATTTTTGGTAAACTAAATAATAATATTTGTGAATAATAATAACACTGTTTCAAAATGACATTCTTATGGATTTTTTTAAGATGAATGAATTTTATATCTATTGCAAATGACTATGTATACTCTGAAAAAATGACATGATTATTGTGCGCTGAGATATGTTATTTTAATTATGAAGTATTTGCATGCTAGAAATGGCAGAATATGTTGGAATAAATATTAATATTTAAGACGAACTTATGTACCCATATTCAGCAAATAAAAATTAATTTCATTTCATTACAAAAACAATAAAGTAACACGATTTGAGGTTATAAAAGTTCGGAAACTCTTTTGCCCCTATATAAATTAAGACTAATTATTGGACTTATCTTTACTAAGTTCTAACAATATGTAAATATACTTTTGCACGAAAAGCATTTTACATAATTCAGTAATATGCCAATGACAGCAATGCTTGGGTTTAGATCTTGTTACATATATTCAATAAATTTAAATTAAATTATGTCTTTTACGTTGTAAAAAAAGTAGCTAGATGGTTCGTTGGCGTTGTCTTTTATTATCAATAGACAGATCTGAGGATTTAAAACAGCTTGTTAAGCCTACTAGAATAACGATTATATAGATAATGTGAAGTATAGTTTCGAAAATGCGCACTCAAAAGTGGAATGTTTACGTGTAAAAGGAAAAGGAGCAGATAAATTACATGGAGAAGTTCCTAATTTTAAAAAGATTACTAAGAAATTCTTTCCAGACAAAGTATATAAACATATAAATCTTACCATAACATTTCGTACTGTAGTTCCGAATGAGCACCTCCGAGAGACTGAGCAGGTCTCAAATATTATATATTAAATTCATTAAAGAAAAATGTTTTTGGGTATTTACATATAATTATACAATTTTAATGACTCTATTAAATATACTTCAACAATAGGTGTCACTAATCCTTAAAAGGTTAATTTACAATGATGATGGATAGGTTACAGAAGAGGCGATGAAAGTAATTCAATTTCACTACTGAAGTTATTAATGTTGTACTAAAGATGTCTGGACAATCTTTAATAAGTTATTAATTCTTTTTTTTTCATTGCGAATACACATTTGTAAACTAGTTGGAACTATAAAAATACTACATAAAATTAACAATTCATTTAAAGTTCTATAACAAGCTTTCAGTAGACATTGTAGATATGTTATTCTACAAATATAAATTGTATCGAAAAATTGTTCAGTAATTTGAAGAATTACTTAGATGATAAAAAAGCAAGAAAGTGAATGAATTACTCTATTTAAAATCAACATATATTGTTACGGTGATGGTAAAAATTACACCCGTCTAAGAATATTAACTTTAGATTCTATATCGTCCTTTCATATCATCACTAATCGTACGTCAAAAATAATATGAAAATAAACTTTGTCGATTTTGGAGAGCCTTCTAATAAAGAAATTAAGAATTTCAATTTTTATTTCATTTCCCTGTTTCCAAAACTCACATAGTATTAGCGCAAAGTAGCAGAAATGTTACTAATGTTTGGGAAGAGTCGTTGCATTTGTCTCGTATTTATTTTTTTATTTTTTTAGCCTTGGCAGGCAAACGAGCTAGCGGGTTACCGCCCATGGACACGTGCAGCACCAAAGGAACCACCGATACGTTGCTGACCTAATAAATAGGAGTTTATTCGCCTCTTGAATTCCTGTAAATCATAGCCATGTGGGAACACCTTTGACGTGAGATCGTTCCACATCATGCATGTGCGTGAAAAGAATGATTGATGAAAACGTACTGTGGCTGAGGGCCGTGCATCCAAGGTGTAATTTATTTCTTCGTCGAGTTGTTTATTGATTACATCGTGACGGCGGTACCAACACAAAGAGCTCCTCAGTACATTCCCCATTATAGATATGATAGATCACATATAGAGAGCTAACGTCCCTACGGTGCTCCAGCGTTTCCAGCTTACTGGATAATTGGGAGTCGTCGATAATTCGTGTAGACCGCCTCTGTATCCGGTCAAATGGAAGCAGTTATTATTGGGGTGCTTCAGCCCATATATGAGAGCAGTACTCTAGGTACGGTCGGATTTGGGTCTTATATAAAAGCATCCTGTGTTCGGGCGTAAAGTACCGCTTGGCTCTACTGAGTACCCCGAGCTTTTTAGAAGCCAATTTGGCTTTGTCTTCCAAATGCCCAAGGAATTGTACTTCGCAAGAAAAGTTGACGTCAAGAATCCCAATACTTTTCGAAGTAGTGAGAGGGATGTTTTGGAAGCGAGGTGCGAGGTTGAAGCTACTTTTTTTAGTTATGGAGGTGCACACTTGGGTCTTCATTGGGTTAAACTTAACAACATTCTTCGTACCCCAATCCGAATCCGAGACCTGCGCTAATGTTCTTTTAGATATATTTCAATTTAAAAAAACTTGATTGGTGCATAAGACAATTAGACTGAAGTGTCAATTTCTTCATGGCTATTTCAATATGTGAAATGCAACTTTTACAAGTTAAACATCTTTAGGCGCATGGTTCGCGTCACGAAGATGTTCAGCGTTTCAAATAACGTGTGGCAATTCAATTTACCACTCGCCATTAAATATTTTAATACGCTATATTTCATAAAATATACAATAAAAATATTTCATAAATTCTCATTTCTGTGTTGTAAATTCAAAAACAAAATTTATAATGTTGACAAAAACACGTGGTATTTTTATTAGTAAATCGTCATTTGAGATTTCAATGAATTATTTGTATTAATTTTCGACAATTTCAATATTTTAATGAGAATTACACGAATATTGGGCATTTTCAACAATAATATGTCTGAGATATTGAAGTGAAACTTCTTTAGGCTCATGAGGGTAAATTTTTAACACATGAAACGCGTAATTAGCGCCAAAATTATGTGCAGCGTTTTTTGTGGCAATTCGATTGAAGCTTAGGCAATTTAGCCTGACAATCCGCAGTGGAGCAGCGTGGTGGGTCTATGCTCTAAAAACCCTCTCTCATGCGAGTGAGGAGGCCTGTGCCCAGCAGTGGGACGTTAATGGGCTGCTACTTACTTACTTACCTTAGGCAACTTTCATTTTTACAAATAATATGTGACATTTTAATTTCCCACTCGTCATTTAATATAATATTTTTCATAAAACACAAAAACGAAATTATATTTTTTTTTGTAAAACAAAAATAAATTAATAATTTCCAATATTAATAAATAAACACGTAGCATTGTTATTACCATTCGTCATTTGAGATTTCAATAAATTATTTGTATTAATATACGACACTTTAATATAATTTAACCTCTCCCACTAAAGTTTTAGATTTGTAAAAATATAAACAATACTTAAAAACTGTAGAGGTTGCCAAAGAAGTTTCACTTCTGACATGTGTACTTTGTACGCAGGCACTTTTTTTTTATAATTTAAGTAATTTTATAAACGAAAGGGGTTATAATGAATTTCTTTCCCGTATCATACTCCATTTGGAATCAATCTTCAACCTTCCAACGCTGTAATAAAATAACATTTACAATTTATTATCGTTAGGGTTTATTTTGAGAAGAATACCCGTCGATGTTTTGAGAGCCATAAAGTAAATTTGTGTGGCATCAAATGTGGTGGGCATCTATTAAAGTGAATTTTGATTGCCACCATTTAATTTCGACTTGTATTGCCTATTAAACGCTATTTCGTTGGTTTTAGGTGCGTTTACGTTTTAATAGCATCGTTTGCTCCCGAAATATCGTGATGGTATCGGAATGTTTTTAATTTTTTCCGTGAATTTCCATTTTCAGTCTGATATGACGGAAATTTACTTCGTAATTTTGGCCATCGAGGTTTATTGGTGCTAAAAAATCTTGCGAGTTTTCCATAAGTTAATTTTAAAATTATTCTAATTTCTATATATATATAAGCAACTTTTTTTTTTCTTTGTTATCGATAAACTTGAAGACTACTGGACTGATCGGCATGAGACCATGTCCATTCGACGCGGGATTCATTGTAGAAGGTTTTGGGCTATTAATTTTTTGAACTCCATCAACCCTTTACCATTTTTTTTTTTCAAATTTATGTGGATAGTCATTTATAATATTAAAATGATTCGCAAAATGTGTCGGTAAGCGCATAACTCAAGAAAGTTTGGGTCAATTTTGACAATTCTTTTTTTTTATGTTTTTTGAAGTCCAAGGATGGTTTTTACGGCGAGAAAAGTTCGAATAATTGCAGGGAAAAGCTAAGAATAGCCCTTTTCCGTTTCCCATACTTACGTTATCTAACTATTTTAATTAAATAAAGTCAATTTGACCGTTATTGCTATTTTATAAAGTACATAATAAATTACAAGTACTAATTGTCAATTTGCACTTTATTATCACTGCAGGAAGTTCAAAATCAATGGAATAGTCACAATCCCACCAAATTAAATAGTCACAAAAATGTAAGAGCGAAAGATATTTAGTACTGCTGTAATTACATTTCGAAAATCATTCGTAAAACTGAAATCTGCCACATTCCAAATCATTTTGACAGAACGAAGTCTGTCGGGTCTGCTTGTATTATATAAATTCACAAACGAGATTAAAAGTTATACCTAACATTTTGTTAACAAGTGATACAGAATACATAATATATATATGTTACTTCATTATTGCATATAAAATTACATAGTTAGAAAACCACCGCATACAAAGGCGGTCTTATAGCAAAAGCAATCTCTTACAGTACAACAACCTTTGACTATAAGGAACTATCTATAAAAATGCAGATAATAAAATGAATGTGTAATTTACTTTAAGTTTCGCTATTTCCAAGTTTAAAATAACTTATAAGCCTAAGTAATTAAGCGAATATGAAAGACAAAACAATAGACAGACAGACTATAAAAATAATATACACAACCATTAAATAAATCAATAGAAATTCTCGTCATCATTATATTTAATTATAAAACTGAATAAAGCATTATATAAATATACATATATGATATAGGAAATTTAAACATGTATTAAATAGTGTTATTTTTACTGCAAGTAATTTGTTTGAATCAAGGACATTTACAAATAGTTTCCGGTCAGGGTCTCCATTATTGAATCCTGGCAGATCGCCGAGTAACGTCTATATGATCATGCGAAGTCCATTTATCTTGTGTCGATAGTTCATGCCTCATAAAACCTTAACTTTAGGGTGGCGTATCAGAAAGATGAAAAGAAATTTTGCACGATATAAACATCCTGATTCTGAAAGGAACAGAACTATAGAAAAAATCCAACAACATCATTCCAGTGTAAAGATCTATAAAATTTGAGAAACTACATATTCAGCGGCCTATTAATGTCCTACTGGATGACACAGGTCTGTTTATTTTTTCTGGATTTGTTAGGACAAAGTATATAAGAGTTCTGCTGGTGGCGGAAGGACCTTAAGTCTCCGATAGCAGGCAACGCAGCGATCAGGCTTGATTTGGATGGTCGGCTCAACAGGAAACACGGATCGCTATCCATTAGATAGGTGTAGGTCCTTAGTGTTCATGGGTGCTCCCGCAAATACCTGGATCAAATTGTTGTGCACTTCTTCTGTTTCCTTCCTAAGTCTTCCGGAGTACTAGGGTAAAAATGCGTTTATCGGTTCTCTGGTGCTCCACTACAGGATGGCGAGGATATCGCTGGATTTAGTGGGTATTCTGGCTTACTACTAGCATGCCCCACCCTCCCGTTTAGATTTCGTCTGAACGGGGTGCGTAAAGGCATTTCTGAGCGTGGAAAAAAATGGCAGAATCGTTTTGAGTGTAGTTCCGTTTATTCGGTGCACCACTTTGTGGAAGAATCCCCCGTTTGGGGACCCCAATATCGTGAAGGGTATATCCCTCTTTCTGTGAGTATGTTATTCTACATCGGAGCATATCTCGAGGGAAAGCGAGGCTACAGCCAATGTCCCTCACCGCCAGAGTAGTTTGAAGAACGGTAGGCTTGTATCCGCCCATTTGCTCCAGCTTACTTGAACCTTATGTCGAAAGCATTTGGGGGGCTATCAGAATTGAATACCGGGAAAATTTTTGACCACATACCCTATTAGATAAAGAGGATTCCGATGAGTTTTAGTAATTAATCTGGCTGTCCAGCGAGTCCCACAATGCCGGCCTAAAGGCAATTCCTAGCGTCATGAAATCAATATGGATTCAGCTATCACTTAAGTTACATTAGTATCAAATACAATGGTGTCGTGATCCGACATTTAAATATATGTAGACGAAGTTGCGCGGTTCAATTAGTTATAATATATAACCAGGCTTTTATATCAACGAGCTCATTTTGCATATATCAATTCCAGTTTTGTTTATATTGTATCTAAGTACTTATTAAAGACGACGCAATATTAGATACATTATAGACTTCGGTCAAGGTAACGCTGGTTATGATTATGAAATATATGCTCTTCACATCTTGAATCACAAGAGTTGAAATTAAAATAATATGTGTAATTTTTTTACAGATCCTTAAAAAGATATCGTTGGATTTACGCTTGCTTAAATTAAACTGAATTTGCATATTATACAATTGAGGAATATAAGTTATAATAAGTTTTACGAATAAATACAATTAATTTATATGCAGATTTTTGTGTTGTGTTGCAAGTTCTTGCTTTGCTAGTGGAGGTCCTACTTTTAATCTTTAGCAGAGCAAATCTAGGAAATTGCATCTTCTAATATGTCTGAGCTTGTGCTCGTAGAAGTCTTCGGCTATGGCTAGTTACCACTCTACCAGCAAAAGCTTGCCACAAAAGGATTCTTGATCGATGCTGTCAAGAATAACAGGCAAAGAACTTCTTACCAGATAAGAACGCTTCCATCTTAGGCTGTATCATCACTTATGATCTGATTAGATCATAGTCAAGTGCGAACCTGTGAGCAATGGAGAAGTAGTTTCTTGCCATTATCATTTCTTTAGAAACGACACACTAAAACAATGGTAGATTGGTTGACCCCACTTTTATAAAGTACACTAGCTGTTCTTTATTATGACACCCATGAAGTTTTCGATTTCTTGGAAATATGAGCAAATCCGTACTTTATGAACATGTACATTGCGAAGACCCGAATTTCATGTCAGTCGCAAATTCTTTTGAATATTTCATAAAGAGTGAGTGAGTTAGTAGTCTAAAACCATCGTGGTATTATTGTCTTTCTAATGAAATCGGGCTGGCGTACAACGGTTGGATGGTTTCGAAGTTTCTAAGAGACATCAGTGGAAAGAGTTTTGTCCAGATTATCATAGATTTGTTTTGACTTTGCCTATCATAGGCTTAATTCCATAGTCCGTAGTGACTTTACAGAATTTACAGATTATTTTTTTTCTCACCGAGTTTTAGATCGGAATTTTATTACAGGTTTAGACACAAATGGGTAAAAGTGAACATCTTATTCCTTCTCTTTATATATATAAATTTATGAAGATGTATACATTCCCTGTTATTGTGTTTGCCAGCCATAACAAGTCAACTGATTTTGTTTAATAATTTCTATTTGCATGGGTTTATACGAGATATTTTAGGTCAAATTTTTGTGGATAATCAAAGACATTTTGTTCTTTGTATTGTTTTTCAGCTGATAGATCGTTAATTATGAGTAATGCTGTCAACTAAGTTACATAAGCATCAAATAGAAGTGCTTTAAGTGTACGCAGACGAAGTTGCACGGGCATCGTTGAATTCATCCAACCGATTTGGCCCAAATTGAAGGAAAATTAACTCACATTTCTTTGATTTTTAACTATTAGTAATAGACTTGAACTTTACTCTCACGTTAAAGTTTAGCTGCACAACTTTATCCATTTTTCGCAGTTCAATCAATATATTTCGTCTTGTCGTTTTCAAAATAACAATAATGTCATGCCGTGAGACCATAGTGGGTCACAATATGATTTACTTAAGTATCTCAAATATTATGACCTGTTTAGACTGCCTTAATAATAAATAGGTAATAGAGTAGATTGAGTCCCAAAAAAAATATTAAGGTTATTATAGCATAAGAAATAGAGCTTAAACAATGTCTAAGAATAGACGTATAAAGTCCCAGTTCTAGTTATACGAAGTGTAGGACATTGCCCTCCACTTTTAGTCCGATAATTAATGATAGGCTTTCGACTAAGGCCTTGTGAATAGAGAGCCTTTGAAAGAAACCTCACTTATGTACTAGTAATTAACTGATTTCATTCACGCATAGAATACTTCTTTGTAAAATGAGGTAATTGATAGTTTCGGCATACGAGGTGTGTTCAAAAAGTATCGCGAATTTTGAATTTTCGCGGGTTACGTATATTCGAATTTCGAATTTTTTGTGGCGTTATGTTGGTACTCATGTCTCTCACTTATGCCGACAAGCTCGGCCATTTTGAATGTTCATTTAATTGTTGACAGCTGCTTTGCTTGCACGTGTTTTGGATCGTCTTCGATTTTTACCTATTCAAAAAAATGGATCAAAGAACCTGTATCAAATTTTGTGTGAAAAACGAAATTAAGTGCGCGGATGCATTCCGAATGTTGACTGTGGCATACGGAGAAGCTACCTTGGACCGAAGCAACGTTTATCGGTGGTACAAAATGTTCTCAGAAGGCCGAGAAGATGTGAACGACGAAGAGCGTGCCGGACGCCCGAGCACTTCAACAACAGACGAAAAAATTAATGAAGTGGAGAAAATGGTATTGGCCAATCGTCGAATCACCGTTAGAGAAGTTGCTGAGGACCTAAACATATCGATTGGCTCGTGCCATTCGATTTTTATCAATGATTTGGGCATGAGACGGGTCGCCGCGAAATTCGTACCAAAATTGCTCAATTGTGACCAAAAACAGCATCGCATGAACATTGCTAATGAGATGTTAAACTCTGTCCGCGACGACCCAAATTTGCTCCAGAGGGTCATAACTGGTGACGAATCGTGGGTTTATGGTTATGACGTGGAAACCAAAGCTCAATCATCTCAATGGAAGCTGCCGCACGAACCAAGACCGAAAAAAGCGCGCCAAGTTCGATCGAATGTGAAAGTTTTGCTGACAGTTTTCTTTGATTGCAGGGGCGTGGTGCATCATGAGTTCTTGCCACAGGGAAGAACGGTCAATAAGGAATATTACCTGCAAGTTATGCGCAATTTGCGCGAAGCAATCCGCCAGAAACGCCCGGATTTGTGGAAGAACAAAAATTGGCTTTTGCACCACGATAACGCCCCTGCTCACACATCGTTGCTTGTGCGCGACTTTTTGGCCAAAAACAACACACTAATGATGCCGCAGCCACCGTATTCCCCAGATCTGGCCCCCTGTGACTTTTTCTTGTTCCCTAAACTGAAGAGGCCCATGAAAGGACGACGTTACTCTTCTCTTGACGAGATAAAGACGGCATCGAAGGAGGAGCTGAACAAGATAAAAAAAAATGATTTTTTGAAGTGCTTCGAAGATTGGAAAAACCGTTGGCACAAGTGTATAATATCTCATGGGGATTACTTTGAAGGGGACAAACTAGATATTCATGAATAAATAAATAATTTTTGAAAAAACACAAAATTCGCGATACTTTTTGAACACACAGCGTATTTGCTCTTATATATAAAATTATCAAAATATGTCTTTAGATAAATAATTACATAAAACAAAATTTCTGTTAAGGATACAGCAGAACTTAAATTGTCTATTTTTTGTGTCAAGAACTTATATTCAATACGCTAATATTGAGGCTGTAGTAGCATATCAGCGGCTGGCGCAGTGGTGCGAGTACTCACTTTGCTAGCCGAGGTCTCGGGGTGAATTTTGGAAATTACATTTTCTAATCGGTCAGAGTCTGGACTCATGGGAGGTTTCGGCCTTGGCTTAGAACCACCCTACCAACAAAGACGTACCGCCAAGCAAAGAGATTGGTGTTTGGATACGATGCTGTGTAGAAAACATAAGAGGGACTTGTTACCAAGTTAATTACCACATATAACCAAACATAGCATCTCGCTTCATTCCCGTAGGGGTAGGCAAAGACGTCCTTCCACTTACCACGATCCTCTCATAACTCCTTCGCTTCTTTAATCCTCATTAAACCTTTCATACAAGTTTGTCGGTTTAAAGTACTCTTGACCTGGCCCTTATTTAAAATATCCTGGATTTGGCCCAGGAACGTTCACTTTGGTCTTCCCCTTCCAAGTTTCCCATGCACTCTTGACTTATAAATCCTTTTTTCAGTCTCCTTTCATTCATGCTCTAAGTGCTCAAACCATTTAAGCATACCTTTCTGAATTTTAGTCACTATATCTTCTTTTATACCACAACGTTACTATCAGGAATACAGATAAGTGCTAACCTGTCAGAAATAAAAAGAACTTCACTCTAAAATTTGACATTACAAGTTTGTGTATTCGTAATCGTTAACCGAGATCATAACATCATTATAATACCATTAAAAGAGTTAATTGCCAAGCTGCCTCTTCTAAAAAAATACAATTATTGTGTATATCTGTCGAAAAGCATTGGTTTTTATTCGTATAGTATATTGTTTATTAAATGTAAATGAAGCATCCGCAAAAAACATTGCAGAAGTTACTAGATGTGTTTATATTTATTTGACGTCAGTTCATTATTTCAGACTCTTTCAACGCCGGATCTTTAACGTCACCGTATCAATAGGTGTATACATATATATATATATNACATATACATATATATATATATATATATTATATCAATTGTTGCTTTAATCTTCAAGCAACACAGCCTTATCTTTACATAGTACTAGCAACGCCTCGCGGTTTCACCCACGTAGATACCTATCAGTATGGCAATGGAAAGTATACAAGTCGGACTTATTTTCTTAAATTGTCATTTTTAAATTCGTTATATCTTCTGAACGGAATGTCCTATTATTATAATTTAAAAAGTATTTTACAGGTATTGAAACGGCCTTCTAAAAATATTATTTTATCAGACTGGCAGCGCATGCAAGAGTGTTGGTAGGGTAGTAAAAGTTGGATATGGCAGAAGAATCACATAAGTAATATAAATGCGGTAGAGATGAGAGCGTTGAGAAGTATGTGTGGATTAAAACTGAGTGACAGAGTAAGAAATAGTGTGATAAGAGAAAGTTGTGGTATAAAAGAAGACGGAGTGACTAAAATCGAGAAAGGTATGGTTTGGGCATGTAGAGAGAATGAGTGAAAGGAGACTGACAAAAAGGATTTATGAGTCAAGAGTGAATGTGAAAGTTGGAAGGGGAAGACCAAGGCGAACGTTCATGGACCAAATCCAAGACATTCTAAATAAGGGCCAGGTTAGGAGTACTCTAAACCGACGTACTTGTATGAAAGGTTTAATGACTATGAAAGAAGCGAAGGAGATATTCAAGGAGCGTGGCAAGTGGAAGGACGTGGTCTCTGCCTACCCCTATGGGAATGTGGCGTGATGAATAGGATCACGAACAGTACAGAGGTATGAATAATATGGTTTGATTATATTAAAATGCAAAAACTAGTTATATTGTGATAACTACAATAGTTGAACACATGGTATCATACATAATATAATATTGTTAAAGATTTTTTTTTTATCTTCAATACTTTCTGCACCGATCGCGATAACAGATTACTACATTTTTCTTAAAGATCCCTTTTTTTTGAGAAAATAAAATAACCTATGTCACTCAGAGAAAATGCAGCTTTCTAATGGTAAAAAAATTATTGAAATTGGTTCAGTAGTTTTTGTTTGAAATCGTTACAAACATACAAAAACACAAATGTTTCCTCTTTATAATATTCGTACATTTTTTGATAAAATAAATTATAGTATTAAAAGGCCGAAAATTCCATGACTTATAATGTGATATCGATACAAACATATTTTTATATTATAGATCAAATTATGTGCTTCGTAATTGTATATCTTAAAATTATAGATAAAAAAGTCCGCTGTTATATATTTATCTTTTACATATTACATTAAACTTGATAATGAAGGAATATAAAGAAGTAAATTCAGGGCTATTTTTTCTATTTGTAAAATATGTTAATATGTATCTTGGTGTTATTGACATTGATAAGGTATATTCTTTTACGATTATTTATTGACAATATTATATTTATCTTCCCAGCTCATTGCGCTTAAATAATTCAAGTAATTTCAATAAAAAGACCCTTTAAGTAATTACATTTGCAACTTTGCCACATTTTGGTTTGATTGGGAATTATTAGAGATTTGACCCAAAACAGTTATTTCAATTATCATCATTTAATCAAGGACTTGGTTCTCTATAAACTATTTGTGATCGGCATTAGGCCAAGGTGAGCTTCTTTATGAAACATAAACGCAATGTACAACGAAACATTATTTAGAAATTCAGTATTTGATATTTTTTCACAATAAACGACTGTTTTTAACAATAGCATTATTAGTGTATCACTTACATTGATCTAGATCGAAAACATCGATGTTTTTATAGTTACGTTATCAAGTTACCTAATTCAATCGATACTGTTAATACGAAGATAAATTGTAAGCGAACTTTTAACAACGGCGTAACCGACTTTAAAATCCCAAATATTCTTTATTCAAGTAGGCTCAAAAATCACTTTTGAAACGTCAGTAGTCTGTCTGTTGGTGACAAATCAACCACCGGTTCGGAAAGTTGAATCCGATGAGGAGAAACCGGCATGAAACTCAACGGTTACTCTTTTAGAGACAGTTGTGTATGTTAGAATGAGTAGCATTTTGTTTCTGTGTGCAACTGGAATCAAGTCCAAACATTTTTATCGCTCAAATAATCTTCAACATTATAATATGCCTTTTGTAATGTTTTTGATATACGAGTATTTCGTAAAACTATGTGGAGGCAAATCTAAAACTGATTGCTGTATCTCATTATAAACGTTATTTTCTTGTTTTTATTTGTTGTATTAAAATTGTGTATTTCACTTTTTTACTGTATAAGTGAATATCAGCACGGATATATAAGATACAAGCGGCCCGTCCCGGCTTCGCACGGATAAACATAAATAGGTACAGACATTTAAGTTATAAGCATGATAATTAAAACAACCGTGAATTAACAAATATTATGAAAAAGTGTGATTCCTAATACTAAAACTAAGTAGCTCTGAAAAGAACTTTTTACGTGAAGCATAAAAATGTGTTAAAAAACCTCGAAATATTTAATGTCGCTTGCGTCCACTGCGTAAGGTAACCAGGTAGTTCACAATGGTGCACTTCCTTCTCCCGCACTCCCCCTCTCTCGTCGAGATAGTTACTCGATGCGCTGCGTGGCGGCCGCCGCCGGCATTTATTTTTATTTTAATTTTATGATATCTTTTGAATGAAATATCCGATTTCAATAATTCAAAAAGTAATCATCAGGTATTGAGACAGTCTTGAATATTACATTGTTTATTTGGATAAAAAATTATAAATGGCATGGATAAAACCAAAAAGTTNATATTTTGCTTCTGTGTGCAACTGGAATCAAGTCCAAACATTTTTATCGCTCAAATAATCTTCAACATTATAATATGCCTTTTGTAATGTTTTTGATATATTTCCTAAAACTATGCGGAGACAAATCTAAACCTGATTGCTGTATCTCATTATAAACGTTATTTTCTTGTTTTTATTTGTTGTATTAAAATTGTGTATTTCACTATTTTACTGTATAAGTGAATATCAGCACGGATATATAAGATACAAGCGGCCCGTCCCGGCTTCGCACGGATTAACATAAATAGGTACAGATATTTAAGTTATAAGCGTGATAATTAAAACAACCGTGAATTAACAAATATTTTAAAAAGTGTGACTCCTAATACTAAAACTAAGTAGCTCTGAAAATCACTTTTTAAGTGAAACATAAGAATGTGTTAAAAAAACTTGAAATATTCAATGTCGCTTGCGTCCACTGCGTAAGGTTACCTAGCTCATAATGGTGCACCCCCTTCTCCCGCACTGCCTCTCTGTCGTCGAGTTAGTTACTCGATACGCTGCGTGGCGGCCGCCGCCGGCATGTATTTTTATTTTGATTTCATGATATCTTTTGAATGGAACATCCGATTTCAATAATTCAAAAAGTAATCATCAGGTATTGAGACAGTCTTGAATATTAAATTATTTATTTGGATAAAAATTTTTAAATGCTATGGATAACACGGTCTGATTTTGATCGGCATTTCTATCAATTTGTTAAATGTAAAAAATAAGTATAGTGACGTAACTACAATAGTTAGACATATGGTCTAGGATGTTTTTTGTAGATATTGATATATTCTATAATATTGTCGAACATTTTTTTGTCCTATCATTAATACTTTTCACAGCGTATGCAATGAAAGACATTTTATGATAAAATTTTTTACACCTTCGGTTGGTTTTAATAGGAATTTCTAAAGATTTCTATAGTAACCCAGTACTAAATATAGCCTATGTTACTAAGTGATAATATAGCTTTCTAATGAAAAAAGAATGATTAAAATCAGTCCAGTACTTTTTGAGTTTATTCGTTACATACAAAAATACAAATCTTTCCTTTTTATAATATTTGTGTAGATTATTCAATATATATTGCGACGGTATTGTGAGATGTTTCTTTTAATTTATAAGTTTTTCGGAGATTCCTTAACACCAGACTATAAAAGGTGAGGTTAATAGTATGAATAACAATTGTATTTATACAAGCGAGTCGCTATGACTTCGCATAGGTAGTAGAACTTAATATGGCGCTCTTTATTGGTGCTGAAAGGGTAGTACTTGATTGTGATCTTACCTGGTGTTAAGTGATGATGCAGTTTTAGATTTCAGCACTCTAACTTGGTAAGAGGTCATTTACCTCTTATATTTTCTACACAGCATCTTACCGGAACGCAAAGTGTTTGATTGGCGTGACGTTTTTGCTGATAGAGACCGTTCCAAAGATAGTTGCGGCTGAAGCCTCCAGTCCTGACGGGAATCGATCCGTGACCTTTGTAACTTCAGTTACAAGCGGTCGGACAATTGGGCTGGGAGGCTTTGGTCGTGGCTAGTTAACGCCAAACAAGAGGTTTGTATTCCTACACGATGCTGTGTAGAATCCACAAGTGGTAGATTGCCTGTTACTAGATTATTGTGTTTCCATCTTGCACTGTACCAGAATTTATCATCAGGTGGGATCACACTTTGTCGCTTATCTATTAGCAATAAAAAAAGTGCGTTCGTACAAAGTAGTGTAAATAAAGATGCCAAATGTTTTTGTCAATATTAGAAATTATCAATTATATTTTATGAAAAATAATATATTAAATTATTAAACGACTAGTGGAAAATTAAAATGCTGCAATTTATTTGTAAATATTAAAACTACCTAATCTTCAAACGAATTAGCCTAAAAAATGCTGCACCACTTCGTGAAGATGTTCACACGATTCAAACCTCAATTTTACCCTCATGTGCCTTAAGAAGTTTCACTTCAAAATTACCTGATGATTCGCGTAACTTGGTATTGTGATAAAATACGAAGGAGGATGAAAAATATTTCGTAACAATCGGTCAAGCTGTTTCGGTGTTCGATATCAAACTCTCTGACGCGAGGTTTTTATATATTAAATTATGTAATCTATGAAAAAACAAGTGATAAAAATAAGTGGTAGTTTATTAACGTACTACTGCTGGGCCTATTCCTCCTCACTCATAGGAAAGAGGGTTATTAGAGCATAGACCCACCATACTGTTCCAGTTCGTGATAGCATGATATTCATTACATATAAAGATGATGCTCTAAAATTTTAATTACTCACAAAATATATCTATTTATAAAGTAATATTTAAAAATATTCTAATTATGATTTTATTATTGTCAAATACTCAACTACAAAATGGTACTGCTTAAACTAACTTGATTTAAAGTGATATTTCTCTCGATAACTTAAGCGGATTGAAGTAATTTTTTTATAAAAAGTAAAGATTATAGATATGATGCGTTTATTCAAGTGTCATTACGAGCTTTTACCATTAGTTTTGTAAAAAAAAGATATCGGCGACGTTTGCACGAATTCTGTCCGCGCTCTACATTACATTGTGAAAGCGGACTAAAAAGCCAACAAAGTATTTTAACGACTAAAGTTTCCGCAACTTTAACGCGGATGTTAGCACATTCAAGTCCCTTGTTACCAATTATAGAAAATTGTGCCAACGAGGCATCTCCACTACAATATTAAAGGAAAATAATAATATTTATTCTCCATAATATTCTCTTCAGTTTATTGTTTCCCATGCCTTTGGTTTTGCAAAATAGTTTCGTTTATGTTGTGTTCAGAACCTGTCTATCAAAGTCTTGTCAAAATATATGCAGCTGTTTCTGAGATTAACACGGATATACGAAGAGACTAAAATATATGTATGGCTTTTAAATTGCACTAGCTGGTGGGAAAAACTCCTTCGCGTAAAAACTTGTAGATGAAAAGGCGTCTAAACACATCAAAGCCTGATCAAAATACATCGAATTGTATCTGAGATTAACACGGATATACGAAGGGGACTAAAATATGTGTATGACTTTTAAATTGTCGTAGCTGGTAGGGAATTCACCTTCGCGTAAAAACTTGTAGATAAAAAGGTGTCTAAACCCACCGAAGTCTTGTCAAAATACATCCAACTGTTCCTGAGATTAACACGGATATACGAAGGGAAATAAAATAAATGTATAGCTTTCAAATTGTACTAGCTGGTGGGGAAATCTCCTTCGCGTAAAAACTTCTAGATAAAAAGGCGTCTAAACCCATCATAGCTTTGTCAAAATACAACCAACTGTTTCTGAGATTAACACGGATATAAGAAGAGATTAAATATATGGATGTTTTTTACATTGCACTAGCTGGTCGGTAATTTTCCTTTGAGTAGAAACTTCTAGGTAGAAAGGTCTAAATTATGCCTTTTAAATTAGCTTTCGTCCACTAAAAGTCCCAGCAAAACTGATCTAGTTATTAAAAAGTAAAGTAAAGTTCTTTGTAAAGGCCTCCTCGCTTATAGCAGGAGAGCTAAGGTCCCACCACGTTTTCTAAATATCAGTTATTAAGCAACACATATCTCCTCAGGGCTTTTATATAAAAGCTTCTATACTTAGCATTTTGCTGCATACATATGATTGGCTGTGTATTGCGGCGTATCTCTACGGGTTAATCGATTACCAGGATTTCATTTGAAAGGTAGTTTAGGTTATAATCTAATAAGATATTTTATGTGTCTATCATTGCTTTAAAAATAGCATTCCAAGCTTATATAAACTATAAATAATGTTATGTCTATACTTTTATATCAAGAGAAAATGTATTATTGTTTTATATCGATAAATCAATTGGCTAAATTTTATCCCTAAATTCTTATCGGAACAGGAAATTAAATTATCATGGCTAAGCTCCGATACTACTAGACTTTTTGCTGGGATTTTAGTAGAAGAAAGCTAATTTAAAGGAATAACTTAGACAGCTTTTTGACAAAATTTCGCGCTAGCTAGCTAGTATAATGTAAAAGTCATCCATATATTTTAATGATTTAGTCTATTCGTACATCCGTGTTAATCTCAGAAACAGCTGGATGTATTTTGACACAGCTTTGATGGGTAGGTTTTGCACAATATAAACACAAAGGAAACGTGTATTCGCATAATTGTACGTTAAAATTGATCGCTTAGGAGCATTGAACCCGGAATTCCTATCAGTAAGTAAAGTATAAGCAAATTAAAGAAATTAAACAAGTATTTGACAGCCTCTCTGGTGTTATTTATTTGTTTATACACTTTAAACTTTCACAGAATACACGATCAGAGTGGTAATATGAAAAATAAAGTATTACGAACCCAAAAATTGCATGAAAACCTAATGAAATAAAATACATATTAACAAAAAAGAAGAAAAAGCCAAAATTATCAAGTATATCTTATTTTTTTTATAAGCGATTAAAATGTTAACGAAATATATAGGGTGTTTTTGTAATAACAGGAGAAAGTTAGTATTTTGTAGTCGCAAGCGAATTTATAAAAAAGGGAAAGCATACACTGTTTTGTTGGGTAGCCATAAATAAAAAATACAGTGGTGTAGAGGGAATTAATCCATTGTTTACTTAAGCTGGCTTGACTTTGTCAAGGATCTGATGTCGGCAGTAAAAGTCGGAAGTTTTAGAATGAATTAAAAATGAGGTTGCGGGAAGCAGTTCAATGAATGATATATATAGTTTACGTATTTGTCTAATTACTATAGCTTTTAAGAATAGTGAAATAAAAAGCAGAGATCCTGAGCTAGATTTCCAACAAAGCAAATGTAAGAAATTGCATTTTCTAATTAGTCTGAGTCTGGAGAGTTGTCTTTATGCAAACAAATGTATTTGGGTACGAACCTGTGTACAAAACGTAAGAATTAAATTAAATAGAAGATATGTCGGCTTCGCTGGCGCAGTATTCGCTTTGCTAGCAGAGGTCCTGAGTTCGATCCCCGGTAGATCAAATTTAGAAAATTGCATTTTCCGTGGCTAGTTACCACCTTACTAGGAAAGACGTACCAACAAGCAAGAGATATGTGCTCTGGTACGATGCTATATAGATAACATAAGAGGTAAATTGCCTCTTACCAGATTAGCCCGCTTCCCTCCTAGATTGTATCATCACTGACCGTCAGGTTTAAACAAAATTAAGGGCTAATCTGTAAGTAACAACAAACAGATGGATAAATATGACGACGCACAGATTGTTAATCGATTTACAATCGAATCGGACTTATCATTTTCGAAGTTGACAGCTGACATAACACCGAGCGCTAGGGTGGCGACCATTATTGGTTCGGAGATCATAGAGTGCGCACGCGCCCACGTGTTCAGGGGTAATGTTTTTAATCTAGTTACCCTTTGTTAATCGTCTAAAATTATAAATGTTCATTTAATATAGTGAAATTTATAAAGAAGGAACTAATTGTATCGGGGAATATTTAATTGAAATAGCCGACATTGATCTCTTCGTCCGACTACCCACATTGTGGCAGATAAAACCCTAGATTGTAACGCGACATCCGAGGTTACAATGAAGAGAGAGAGGCGTCTTTAAATATAATGTTCTTTATTGTACAGCACAAACGTAAAATAAATAACACAGAAACCAACATAAGCGACATTATCGCGTGTTAGCGATTTCTATAAGGCAACCTTAGGATTTGGGAGATTTTTTGAGGGAAGAATGATATAATTTTTACAAATCCTACAATTACCTAACTAATAGCAGGCTTCTTTCTTAGACTGTATCATCACACACATTAAGGTGTAAGGTAATTTGTGTAGACAATAAAAAACTACTTTTACAGGACAGTCAAATGAAAATTATACAATATTTTGTGGTAGTACAGTGTAAATTTTGCTGATTTCAAAATTAATTTTGTAAACACGAAAATATAGATTACTCTGAATTGGGCTGTCTTTAAATAACGTTCAATTTTTTAAATTTTGTATTGAGTGAATATTCTTTCAAAGAAGTGATATGTATGTCGGAGAATAAGAGAAAAGGAAGCATAAAGCATAGGAGCGTAGGGTTCTCCGCCGACATCGTCATTAATGGCATCCATAATTCAATTTTCCATACTGTGGGCTTTCGTGGGTAATGTATGTGCAATCAAACACTTTATTGATTAACTCGGATTTTAATTTTCAATCACTTAATGTTCCCGATATCAATTTACACAAACTCATACAGTTCAGTACAGGTTGTTGCCCGAATCGGTGGTCTTTCTAATGGGTGGCGCCATAGAAAGAAGGAAACCTTGAGCATTCTTGAACGAATAAAAGTGGAGAGATTACAAGAAGAGGATGATAGAGAAGAATATCTGAAAAATTTGAGTGGGCGATTCAAGAGTGNATGTCTTTATGTGTAATTTTCGTCATGTTTGTAATTTATTTATAACAAAACCAATCAATTAATTTAAGTAAATATTCCCCAGTTCCACGACTGTCTATATTATAGTAGAAGAGCCCAAGTGTTTTGCGCGTTACTCGAGCGCGTCAGAATATCTTATGGGTTGAAACTTTTCCCTCAGTAATGTACTCATACCAAACATAAATCCTTGGGTAAAAAATGGGTAAAACTCGAACACGTCATATAAAACGTCAGAGATTTGAATAACCTTGAGTGTACTTAACATTCACGTTGAATATCTGACATGGTTGAATAACTTATTTTTTTTATTATTTATCTCACGGCCAATCAGCCAGTTCAGCGTCAGATTAATGTGTATTGGTGATCAGAAATACCAAGCGCATATACCTTGTGAACTTCAGCCGCGACCGAGTATTTCCACGTAACTTTTGTTTTCAAACTCCTACTCACTCTCCTCCCCCTCTGGCGACCAAAATGGAAAACTTTACATAAACTTTTTTAGTTTTAGAATCTACTCATCACAATTCTATAAGTCCCAATGGTGCTCAAGTAACTGCAAATTTAGCAACACGGGCTCCTCTACTATTATTAGTGTAGAGCAGTTGTTCACATTGAAATCGTAAATTTTTACAAAGTATTTTGAATAATGTATTAGGACTTTTTAATTTATTTTTTTGGTATTTTGTGTAGTTTGGCTTTTAATTTGCCACTATATAAGCAGTTTCATGTTCTAAGAAATGTATAAATATTAATGTACCAACTGTTGGGTGTTCTATAATAATAAATAAATCAATCAATTATAAAATTTACAGATTCCTGTTTCGAAAATCTTTCAAATTCAATTTAGAATATGTCTAAACGATAAGTATCAAATCTTTATAGATATCAGAAAATATTCTCACTCGTCAGAAAAATGCGACATGACAGGCGAAAAGCGAAAAGGGATTATGTGAATGACAAAACAGTCTTTTACGGTCGTTGGCTTATTTGTTTGATCACGAACGTGATGAGATGGGTGAATTATTTATTGCTGTCTTGCAAAGGCTTTACTGAACAATTTTGCGGTTATTGAATACGGGTGTAATTCTTGGAATTTTTTTATACAGGAAATATGTTTTTGATAAGAATATGTTGTTATCACATGTATGTACCATAACTGCTAAAATATTTACATTAGTATTATATGGTACTGATCTCACCAGGATCATCTGCATGACAGAGCACTGATCTTGAATCTTCTACAGCGGGTCTGATCACGGTGGGAGCGATCCGTCCCCTCCATAGTTACAATGAATGCTCACCGGTAATAGGTGGTAAAGTGCAATGCCCTCCTTCGGTGAAAGTGTTATTTCGTTGAAGGACGTACATGAGAGGCTCAGCGAGAACGCTGTGGACGCTCCGTTATTTCGGCGCAGGAGGTTGGGAGGTAGGAGGTGTAGATTTGCGCTTCTCTTTCCTTCTTCTTAAGTTTCCCAGAGGCATCTTTCTGAGTGCCAGGGTAGATTGCGTCTAGCAATCCTCTGGTGCTCCACAAAAGCATGAGGTGGGTATCGCTGGGCTTTAGTGGGTATTCTGGTTTACCAGAGAGGCCCACACTCCCGACAAGATTTTACTCTGATCGGGATGCATATAGGCACTTACCAGCGTTAAAAAAATGCATCATCTGCATAGTTTACATGAGTAAAAAATGAAAGATGAAAATTCATTGTTTACCGGTTCGAAATGTCAATCTTAAAACAAATGTTGAAGACTTCAACCACATTCACTTAATGAAAACCCCCCCCTTCCGCCTTTTTTTTCTTTATTGTTGGTGTTAAGTAGGTATCGTTAATTGATTTTTAATGTGATTCCCAATAAAATTAAACTGTTTTACTTGTCATTATAAAAATTACGACTTAAGTGGATTTACAATATTTCTATCGAGTAGGATTTTCTATAAAATACATTTTAAATATATGATTATACAGCCTAGAAACGCCATTCAGGAGCTAAAAATGCCTAAAATTAAACCTGTTATAAATAGAGTTGTTATTTGATAATAAGGACATATAGAAGATACCCTTGAACACTCTCTAAGCATCAAAGCTTACAATAAAGAGGTATATAAGACACTTGTTTAGTCTGTAATCATCAAAGGTTATAATGAAGTGGTATAGAAGGTGCTCTTAAACGCTCTGTATAAATCAAAGCACACAATAACTTGTGTGTTTCTGTATAGGAGACGCTGTTGAACGCTCTGTAAATATCAAAGTTTACAATAAAGAGGTATAGGACTTACCCTCGAATACTCTCTAAGCATAAAAGTTTACAATAAAAAAGGTACAGGAGACGCTGTTGAACGCTCTGTAAATATCAAAGTTTACAATAAAGAGGTTTAGGACTTACCCTTGAATACTCTCTAAGCAAAAAAGTTTACAATAACAAAGGTACAGGAGACGCTTTTGAACGCTCTGTAAATATCAAAGTTTACAATAACAAAGGTACAGGAGACGCTTTTGAACGCTCTGTAAATATCAAAGTTTACAATAAAAAAGGTACAGGAGACGCTGTTGAACGCTCTGTAAATATCAAAGTTTACAACAAAGAGGTATAGGACTTACCCTTGAATACTCTCTAAGCATAAAAGTTTACAATAAAAGAGGTACAGGAGACGCCGTTGAACGCTCTGTAAATATCAAAGTTTACAATAAAGAGGTTTAGGACTTACCCTTGAATACTCTCTAAGCAAAAAAGTTTACAATAAAAGAGGTACAGGAGACGCTGTTGAACGCTCTGTAAATATTAAAATTTACATTAAAGAGGTATAGGACTTACCCTTGAATACTCTCTAAGCATAAAAGTTAACAATAACAAAGGTACAGGAGACGCTTTTGAACGCTCTGTAAACATCGAAGTTTACAATAAAAAAGGTACAGGAGACGCTTTTGAACGCTCTGTAAATATCAAAGTTTACAATAAAGAGGTATAGGACTTACCCTTGAATATTCTCTAAGCATAAAAGTTTACAATAAAAAGGTATAGGAGACGCACTTAAACGCTCTGTATTAATTGTAAGCTTACTATAAAGTGGTAACGGAGACACATGTTTTACAAGAATCCTAAGCATAGCTTCCAATGAGTGTAGATGCCTGTGTCTGGCTGTGGGGGTTTATTAACGTACTCATGATACCATATAATTTCGTAGTAGTACAAGGAAACCGGTCATTTAGGCACATTACTTCGGATTGAGCAACTGCGACACGCGTAAAGATTTAGCAAGGCTTAAGTATTACAAAAAGTCTATGAAGACCAAGTTATTTAGACTTGGAAACCAAAAAATACAAGTCAAAAACCTCTGACAAAGCGACGAATACACGTACAGCGTTGAATCTGGTTTCTTTTTCAAAATAGTCAGCGGTATAAAGCGGGCATTCTGCGGTTAATTCAACCCGTGTATATTTAGCGGGCGAACGTGAGCTTGCAACATTCCTTGAATTGTTTTAATGCAACTGTTTATAGCTGGTATAATTGCGGCGACTGTTTTACTGTATTCCTTTTTTAGTAGTTATTGCAAACCGGTTATGAAATATTCAATTAATGTTTTAAATACGGGCTCGTGAAAAACCAAAACAGGTGTTAAATATAATGTACAATTTATGTAGCGACATTTCAACAATCCTATTTAGAATTGTGATTAGAAATGAGACCATCAATCTTATAATACAGCTAATTATACCCCACGATGTCTACTGCGTGGTTAACGATCCTCATGGTAAGTGTTTGTGAGCGTCCACATCGCAAAATAAGTCATTCACAGGGAAAAACGATCTAATAAAGTTAATCCTCAATATTAGAATAAGACTGATAATATAAGAATATATCTGCAGTTTCACCACAAATGTTGGTGTGATTTATAGAATTGTCCAATTTTATAAAAACAATATCTTCTTCTTCTTCTTCTTTGTTAAATGGCTTTCAGGAGTGCCAATTGGGCACAGATTATCTCGCCAGTGTCAAGTTTATTGGAGCAGACACGAACGTTCGGTTTTTAAGAGCTTATAAAGTTTAATTTTGATAACCTATAAATAGTTGAAATATATTGATAAACAACCACCAAATAAAACGGACAACACAACATGCTTATAGTTATATATTTATTAGTATTTGTAAAGTAAAATTTATATATATACATATGATTAATAATAAACAATTATTTTACAACTTCATTCTATTATATTTAATATATTTTCAATCATTACTATATACAAGACTTAACAAATATTCTACATTTATAGGACGAGGGATATGGAGGGAGAACATCATAAATGGGGTGGGAATGTTTTGGGCAATTGAGTAAGATGTGGGAAACAGAACCTTCGTCTAAGCCATATTCACACATGGTGTGGTCCCTAAATATCAAAAAGAGTTAGGAAGTGGGTTTTACAAAAAAATACCTTCCTTCAGAAACATGTGGGTATAACTCATTTATAAATATACCTAAACTTCAAAAGAATACATTCCCATAAAAGCTATCGTCCCCTATTTTATTTGGTTAAAAATCATAATCGATATTAAAATGGAATAGAGACACAGTTACTTTTGCAATTATAATGAATTCAAATTATAAATTCTTTATTCAAGTTGACTTTTCAATCGACAAATATCGTCTCCATATCATTTCTACAGAACAAATTATAATCTTAACTTCGAGGATTATTTCGCGTCCTCTTCTAATGATGATTACAATAAAAATAAATTTTTAAAGTCCTATTCTATTATAAAATGGATGCTACTTATATGCTAGAGAATTTCAATTATTCGTTTCATCATATTGTGGCCAGTTCATTGTGATTTCAGCTTCGCAACTATTGCAATAGCCGCGACGATTCTGGCAAGAAATATAACAATGAATCTTCATATTTGGGATTAGATAACGCTGAGATTACTGAAATATTGCCCTTTCCGTCGCTCGCTGAGGCTTTTTATGAAGCCATGTCCCAACAGACCGTTTTTCGAAATGAAGTATATGTAAGAATGTTATAGTCAAATCGCTACTTTGTGATAAGACCGCCTCATTTTCTTTTATATACCATAAGCAGTAAGTAAATTGTGGAATAAAGTACCTTAATATGAAATAAAATAAACGGCTTTTTATTTCGTTTTATCACATTTATCCACAATAGCTAGGTGAAGACACAAAAAAATATGATGTTGAAAATAGGAACACTGCTCAGCAATTGTTGGTTTTATCCCAACGCTGGTTTTATGGGACATCGCTGGGTATGATCTCACCTGATGGTAAGCAGTATCATAGTCTAAGAAGGTGAGATGCTATTACTCATAATTTCTACACAGGAAAGCATCTGAACGTTTTTTTTTTCAGCGCGGCAAATTTTTGCTTGTTGTTGTTAGTAACACCGTTGCCCTACAGGGAGTTAAATCCAGGACCATGCTGTTAACTTAGCCTTGGCGCTTTCGAACATGAAGAGAGGAAGAGATTTGGACCGGACTAATTTATATTTACAGACATCGTAAGATAGAAGATCTTGGCGTCTAAAAACGAAGATGATGGACCTCGAATAATTGGGTTAAGGCAAGGGAGAAGATGGAGAGGGAATAAAAACCCAAGACCTCTGATAGCGATGTGTAGCGTGTTCCCCGAGGTGTTAGTGGCGTAATTCCAGATGCCTTTTACCAACGTAAAAGTGACCCAAGTTACTTTTTATAAATAATTCATCCACCAGGAATTGTCTCTTCAAAATCAGCCCAAGGTTTCATAGATTACCCGGAAAATCATAGAGACGGGCACAAACAGTTTAGAAATTTATTTATTGAAGAATACTGTATACATAATAGCCTAGTTATGAAACGCGAAGTTGCGGGCAACCTCTGTGTTTCTCTTTATAAAAACTGACGTGCTTTATGTTAATTTCAATCCATTATTTATGAAGAAAAAAGATGTACGTGCGTACAAAGTACACATGCCAGAAGTAAAACTTCTTTGGCAAACTAATATTAAAGTCTTGTTTATATTTATACAAATCTAAAACTTTAGATTTCCGAGACTTAGAGAGAGGGGAGATGGAAGATATGGTAGGAATTTAATTGTCATTAAAATATTCAAGAAATCGCAAATTAAAACAAATAATTTATCGAAATCCCAAATGACGAATTGTAAACAAATACGAGTATACCACATGTTATTTGTAAATGTTAAAACTACCTAACGATTTAGCATAAAAGACGTTGCACATCTTCGTGACGCTAATCACACGATTCATCCGTAAAAGTTTTACCCTCATGCGCCTAAAGAAGTTTCCTTTGAAAAATCGGGAGTAATTCTGGGGTTTCTGTAACTTCCCAACTCGAAGTGGAGCTACGTGGTGGGTTTATGTTCTAAAGCTATCTCCACTATGAATGACGAAGCCGGTGCCTTCCAGTGTATCGTTAATTGGCTGTTACTTACCTTTGCCTTTTTTCACTATATATAAACTTTCATTGGTATTTAGTGAGAGACTGCTAGTTTAAAATTACGAATAGACACTCCAATTTTATTTCATTGTAGAGAGAAACTAAAGTTGTATGTAAACGGAGCCAATTTTTCGCCTAACAAAACAGAGAAAACAACACTAACCCAATTCGAGTCAAAATAAGCGCCGCATTTTTATTTACATATCACTATTTTTTTTTTCTTTGAACAATATAGACGTACATATCCTATCGTTTATCCTTCAAACCTTTTCCTTTGCGTCACGACCCGTCCCTTTTCGACAACAAATGGCACCTTTTATGATTGTGACGCGACCACGGCTCATTTTTATGGTATGAGAAATGGAGTTTGTATTATTATGAAGAAATCCGTTTACGCCTAATAATCAAGATTAATGACTTAATCCTACACTGCTTTTGTACTCTAATATTTTTAAACACAGAGCCTTTAATTTTTCATTTGTATCCGTGTGAATACGGAGTGAATAATAACTGTCCATCTGTTAAAAAAAATGTACAAAAAGACTAGCTGTTCCCGGGAAGAAACAAAATGCCCGATTGAGTTTGTTGTGAACTCTTCTCAGATCAGGGTGCGAAAGAACCCTCGTAACTTTAGACTTTAAGTCATTCTTGAGTACCGTCATCAAACGTGCATTAAAATTAGAGTGTGGAAAAGGAAAAAAATATTATTTGTCGATTCAAAAGTGCTGTAATATGCTTACTTGAATATAGATATTTTGATTTGATTCGATGTTACCATGATTCCGAGGTCCCATAGAGGTATAGGGAAATGTTGATCGGGTTGACAAACTAAACTATTCTTGAATCCACTTGAATATAAGTACAAAAATACAGATCTCTCTTCGGTCGTGTCGGATTCCCGTCACATCGGTCTATGTGAGTGAAGGAATAGAGAGAGTACACTTTTTTACTATACCTGACAATTCGCAGTGGAGCAGCGTGGTGGGTCTATGATTTAAAAACTCTCTCTAATGTGAGTGAGGAGGCCTGTGCCCAGCTGTGGCACGTTGATGGGCTGCTACTGACCTTACCTTACACGTACAGAACAAATATGAATATAAAGACCATGTATTTGGTTTTATTTAGATTTTAATATATATTTTTAAAAATTTACCTCTGGAAATCGATCCCAGATGGCGCCAGCGTTCAAAAGACTAAAATTCAAATGTTGTCTGTAGGAGATCGCTCCAAGCGATAAACGCCGCTTTTGTAAACTTTTTTATGTTATTTTTTGTTTTTATCTTTTTTAATATTTTGTATCTTTTTATTTTGGGTGCAATAAGTAATAAATAAATACTAGCATGGATTCATTTCTCGACCTTTTCAAGATATAGATTTCCGTAGAACATTAATATGGTCTAGCTAGTTAAATGTAGCCAGCGTTTGTGACTTAAGCGCTTAAAATATGCTTGTAGCGTCATCACAATACATATGGTTTACACATATTAAGCTTCCTTTTGAACCACTCTATCTATTGCTGAAAACTGCCCTTAAATCTGTTTATAAGATTTTAGGGAACAAAAAGCGGAAACAACTTTATTTAATACTATCTAAAGATGTAATAAATCCGAATGAATTTGACAGAAGTAACAATAGCATATAGTTATAAGAGACGGATAGGGCGCGGCTTTAATCAGATGTATGTGAAAAATAGGGTCATTTGTAAACGTTCCCGCAGATTGTGTGTCCCACTTCCAACTTTTATCATTACATCGGGAATAAACAATGGGTTATGCAAACCAAGAATATTTTCTTTGGATACAAATCACGACAGTCCCTTTTAAATTTATTCTATTTTATAATGAGATGTAATACTTTTATTTCTCATTCCAACGTTGTCAAGACTTTCAATGTTAGCTCAAAAATCACATGTGTCATCGTGCAAAATTTTCGTGTTTATTGTTTTCTTGTTTTCTCTGCGTCCTACAATATTGACACTTGTTATGAAAATTGTAGACTATAAAATTCTCTCCTAATTCAAATTGGCATTTTTTAAATTAGTCTAACCGTCTTTAAGATAGAGGGCGTAGTAAAGCGCTCAGTTTTACGTACCGTAGCACAAGGTAAGTCCAGAATCTCAATCTAATTTAACATTGTTTACGTAATTATTTGTTTAATTGCCCATAAATAACAATTTAAATAGTATTTTGAAACGATTTAAATTGGTATTAAGCTTATATTCCTACAAAAAGTATGTGACACATCTAAAGAAGCGATCTTATCTATAATATAAAAATGAATCGCAAAATGTGTTGGTAAGCGCATAACTCAAGAACGCCTGGGTCGATTTTGACTATTCTTTTTTTAAATGTTCGTTGAAGTCCAAGGATGGTACGGCGAGAAAAGTTCGATCTAGGTGAAAAAGCTAAAAACAGCCCTTACTATGAACTTCATTGCTATTCAATAAAGTAGCAATAATGTTCATAATAAATTACAAGTACTCACTGTTGTCTAAGCAATGTAGGCGTGTTGCTAAAGTCAAAGAGTCAATATGTACATTATTACCGCTGCACAAAGTTCAAAATCAATTGAATAGTCACCACCCGTCCAAATTGAATAGTCTCAAAAATGTAAGAGCTATATATATTTAGTACTGCTGTCATTTCATTTCCAAAATCATTTGTAAAACTGAAATCTGCCACATTCCAAATCTTTTTGACAGAACGAAGTCTGTTGGGTCTGTTAGTTATACTAATGTAGTAAAAACGGAGTATATTAATCCAGAGATTCAAATGGAGAAAAATGCTTTTAAAAACATTTCAGATTATCTTTTCCATGTACGAGGAATATGACGAAAATTCGTAATCGTCTATGTTGCGGAAGTCATTTTGCTGAACTTCAATTCAAAGACGAGTTATTTCCAAGAGAGTTCACTGAACTCAAATGGCTTCCATATATTGCCTCGCAAGCGCAGTGGTGCTAGCGCAGTACTTTATTTGGTGGCAGAAGTCCCGGATACTGAGTTCTGATTTTCTCAGTCTGGACTGGTGGGAGGCTTCGGCCGTGGCTTCTTACAACCTTACCAGAAAAGACGTACCGCCAAGCAACGAGATTTATTATCCGATACGATGATGAAATCATAAGAGAAAAATTGCCTCCTTCCAAATTAGTGCGATTCCATCTATGTCTGTCTCATCACTTAATATTAGGTGTGATACAGTCACGCGATAACCTGTCAGTAATAAAAAAAAATTAAAAGTGCGTGCGCACAAAGTACACATGTCAGAAGTGAAACTTCTTTGGCGAAGGGGGCGGGAGGGGGGAAGGAAGAAATGTTAGGAATTGAATTATAATTCATTGAAATTTCAAATGACGAATTGTAAATAAAAATGCCATGTGTTTTTTGTCAACATTAGAAATTAAATTTTGTTTTTGAACCTAAAATTTATAAAATATTTTTATTTTATATTTTATGAAAAATAGCACATCAATTTATTAAATGACGAGTGGCAAATTAAAATGCCAAGTGTTTTTTTGTAAATATTAAAACTACCTTCAAATAAATAAGCATAAAAACGCTGCATATCTTCGTGACGAAAATCACGCGTTTCACCCGTAAAAAAATTACCCTCATGTTCCTAAAGAAGTTTCCACTTCAAAAACCTGTTTATAGTTCATTCAATTGATTGTTTCAAAGATTATTACTAACGTAGGCACAATTTTTTTACGTGTGTATTTTTTTATTCATATTTTGAAAAAATTCAATCGGTATTATTTACAACTTCTATAGATCAATTACTAAAATCTCTTTAGTTAAATATAGAAATTGTCAATTTACAAAATAATTAGTCTTACACCAGTAATACATGCATATATTCACACGATAATAAATTCAACTCGACCAAGGTTGACTACATGTGCAAAATTGCAAAAGTAACATAGCTTTTTGGGCTTGTAAAGTACAAAATGGATCACAAATTTGATTTAATGAAGTCAAGGTGAACTTTATAAATATAATCAATAACTTTTACAACTGGATCAAAATTTATTTTTAAATATTGGAATGTATATTTTTAAAATAATTCAAGGCTTAGTGCGTTTCCCATACAGCTATTTAAATTAAAAAATATAGTTATTTCTTTGTAATTGAGTCACTGCTTTTTAAGCTACAGACATGATGTTCTGGGTTCGATTTCCGGGTCGGATGAAGTCATAAATCGATATTGAGTTTTCTGTTAAGAAATGCTAAGTATTTTCTGAAGTTGGTGGTGAGCTAGACCCCCGTGCCTCGGAAAGTACATTAAGCCTTCATTCCTGCGCTTGACTCCACTCGTATCAGATTGCCGTCACATCGAACTGTGAGAGGAAAGAAATGGAGAGTACTCTTGTGTATTATGCCTGTCAACCCTCAGGATAATAGCGTTGTGGGTCCATGCTCTTAAAACTCTTTCTTATGTGTGAAGAGGTTTGGGCCCAGAAATAGGACGTTAATGGGATTTTTGAACATCTAAAATGTTTGGTATAAAGTTGGTGTTATAAGAAAAATATTCTAATATATGTAATTTAACGTTAACGTGATATTATTTAATAACTCTTAATATATCCGGTTACTTTACCTACCTTTTTAAACTGGCAATCTGCTGTGGTTCTTATGCTCTAATAATATTTGCCTGAAGGTGGGCAGCTGATGGTGTGCTCCACCCCCGTGCCTCATAGAGCATGTTAAGGCCATCAGTCCGACTCTTGATCTTTATCTGCCAGTGATCGATTGCCGTCACATCAGACTATAAGAGTGAAGGAATAGAGACTACACTTATGCACTATGCTAGTCAACTTGAAATGAAGCAAAGTGGTAAGTCTATACTCTAAAACCCTCTCTCTTATGAGTGAGGAGGTTTGTGCCCAGTATTGAGACGTTAACAGACTTTTTGTAACGCTGGGAAATGCCTTTACGCACCTTTCAGACAAAATCTAAACGGGAGTGTGGGACTCGCTGGCAGTAAGCCAGAATACACCACTAAAACCCGGCGATACCCTCCCCATCCTTTAGTGGAGCACCAGAGGATCGGTTGACGCAATCTATCCTGGTACTCCGGGATACTCCTGCTGAGAATTTAGGAAGGGGGTAGTAGCAGCTCAAATCTTCGCCTCCTACCTCCCAACCTCCTGTGCCGGAGAAGAGGAGCGTCTATAGAGTCCTACCTCTGCCTCTTATGTGCCTCCTTCACTGAAATAACAGATTCGCTAGTGAGCATTGCGCCAACTAGACCTTCCAACGAAAGGACCCTCAACAGGCTGCTACTTACCTTACTTTACTTTTTGTAACTGCAAACTGTATAAAAAATGCAAATCAGTATGGATTTTCTACGCGATTTTTATGACAAAGTAAATACAAAACATTTGCCTCTACCTGTCCCTGGAGAAGAAGTGAACTATTTCTGACTCTCTTCTGACATTTTAGTTTTTCTCTTAATGTTATTTTCACACTTCTAAAAATCCTATTAATCATAATATTTTTTGTACGATGTTTTGCAAACTATATATATTACATTATCCAGCCAATCTTTGTGTTAGATTTACATAGTAATGAATTATGGATTATTTCATATTGTTAAAGGTCATTTTTAATATATTATTCGACACAATGTCAAAATCATAAATTCACTATTCTAGGAATTCACATACTCTGTAATGGTCTCCGATTTCAGGTAAGGTAATTAAAAATGTGATAAAGAAATTGCATTTATTTATAAGCTACAATTCTATGCTGCTTTTTTTTATTTAATTTCTAACCTGATTATAAGTTGATTCTGCTTGAATTGAAGCTCCTTTTCTATTTCTGTAATAAAAACTGAGAAAAATCCTGAATAAAGAATTTTTGATTTAATTTGTTTTAAATGTAAGCTTCACGATATTTCTGTTAGACTATAGATAGTTGGGTGACAACATGTTGAAAGTTGGGAGTTATTGAATAATGTAGGGGTAAGAGTTTAAAAAAAAACAACGTGCAATGTTACGAAATATTATGCAATACGTGGTTACTTTAACGAACGGAACAATTTTGTGGATATAGCCTTTCCAGCTTCGTGGTGTAGTTGTTTTAAATAGAAATAGTGCTAATTTTTGAATTTGTACAATAAATTCAAATAGTAAAGTAATTATTAGTTCTCGTATAGTGCAAGTTGTATATATTTAAATAGTGGAGAGAATAAAATTTGTTTGTTAATGTGATTTGGTATTTTTTATAATATTTCACATTTACCTCTTCAATTATTTTAGCTAAAAAATCTAAGAAGTATCTAGTATACAGTAGAAATAATAAAAAAAACTCTGTGAAATTATTGGTAATTGTAAATATTGCTTATATCACAGGCAAAATTGTGGTCTCTCTGAGGTCAAAATTCAACCTTTATTTATTTAAATAATATTTGAATAACCAAGTAATATTTCACCAATGTCTAACATATAAGACACGAGATATGTCTATCAGTTAATTATAGAATAAACAATATTAATTGCATCTTAGTTTGAGCGCAGACATTACCTTTTAAGGAGTATATATAATATATTAAATGTGTAATATACGTAGGACATTAAGAGAGATTTCTAACAATTTAATGTATTATTGCTTACAGTAAAAAAATATTTTCTTTTTTCTCTAAATAAACTTTAACAGCCTGCCAACCTGATGTGAAGCAGCGTGGTGGGTCTATAATCTAAAACCCTCACCTCCATGAGTAAAAAAACCAGTGCCAAGCAGTGAGATGTTAATAGGCTACTACTTTCCTTTCCTTTTAAACTTTTACTGTGAAAAATGTCATAATGATGAAGATGATTCTTAAGTAAGTTATTCTTTAATATATATTTCTTTAAAATCATAATTTACACGACCTTATGGACTCTTCAGCTCTGTAGAAAACGGTCTACCGGATAAGAGAGTATGGTGAATCCTTAAATATTTGTTTGCGGACATCTACAAGTGCTTATTTATGAATATAAGCATATTCTCTATCTATCAAAGCATGATGTACACGTGCAATGCTATTTATGTTTATTGCACATCGTTAAATTTATACTGAGTCATAAACAACAGCTGTGTGTTTAAGTTTTCTAAAATTTCATAGAGATTAGGTACTTACATTATCTTTGTTTTGTAACTTTACTGTAAATAACTAAGAGAGAGAGAACGGAAAAAGATTCATTAAAAAGAAAAATGAAATTGCCTATGCGTTTGAGATTTTAAAATCATGTAATGAAATTCAAAGTGAGTTTCGTTTACCAAATTTTACCTATTATAACATTATTAAATCAAAAGATTCTATCAAGTACTTGTGCTCTGAAGGACACGTATATTTTATATTCAAACATTCTTTATTCTAGAAAGCCTTTACAGTACTTTTGAATAGTTATATACAGTTTCATATAAACATTACAATATAAGACGATGATATGATAGATAGAAGATGATAACATTAAAGAAAGACTTACAATATAAAGTTACAAGGGTTCCTTCCTGTCTTGAAAAGAGCCTACAACAAACTCAGTCGGGTACTTTATCATCATCATTATAATATAGACTTCATTTATTTTATGTAGACTGTAGCGGTTCATTCACTCCTATTCAGTTATCTAGAAGATAAAGTCAAATTATAATACGACTTTAAAGGAATCATCATTCAAGCGTTCTCGAAATTGGGAACTACCTTTTAGACTGGATCAAATAATTTAAATACTGTATTTAGATTATGTAGTCTTTTTGGGGACATCTATGAGTGAGAATTGCCATTTATGTATTAATATTATAAAGAGGAATTAGTGTTTTGTGTGTAAGTATGTACGTATGTATGTTTGTTACGTTTTCACACAAAAACTACTACATTTTCGAAAATTTTTTCACCATTACAAAGCTACATTTTCATTGAACAACATAGACTATATTACTTTATAAAAGAAAATAGGGATCCTTAATAAAAATGCATTAATGTAACCACAGGTGTAGAAAAAATTGGTCACATAAAATCTGTAATCGCCTGCGCTGCGAAAACTATTGAAGATAGAATATAAAAATGTTCTATAATATCATAGAACGCATTAATATCTACAAAAAATTCCCGAGGGCTATAAACCTATCTACTGTAGTTAAACCACTATAACTACTTTTTCGTATTTCAAAAGTTAACAAAAGTGCCGGCAATAATCAAGTCATATTTTTGATACCTTTGTATTAATCCTTATCCTATTTAATGACATTTTGTTAAAGATTGTTTCAATACCTATGACATGTTATTTAAATGATTAAAATTGGACATTCCGTTTAAAAGATATAACGAATTTGAAAAGCATGTCTCCCGAGTCGAACTCCAGAATGTCAAATGGTTTGTATCTTCCCTATACAAACCATTTTGAGATAATAAAGTTTTACAAATAAATCTCTTTTTTTTATATTATAGAAGATTTTGAATATCAATCAAGCTAAAAATTACTGGACCGATTTAAAATAATTCTTTCAATACCTGTTGAGTATATTTTAATTGACTAATGACGGGTATTCTCCGTAAATGATGTTATGAATTTAAAATGTATTAGTTCGACATATAGTCGTTGTAAAGTAAAATCTGTATATTGATTAGATTATGAATGTTAGTGTATATCCGTGAGCCTCTTCGAACTGGCGCACCACATAAGCTATACCTCTTCAGTCTCAAATGTAGAAAATGGATATAAGTGAAACGTCTTCAATTATTCAGTACTATCCGATAACCCCCAGTGCCTGAAGACCAAACTCTTCGAACAGTTTATGTTGCCAGTGATGACCTACGGTTCTGAGACGTGGTCGCTGACTATGCTCCTCATTCGGAAGCTCAGAGTCACTCAGCGTGCGATGGAGAGGGCTATGCTCGGAGTTTCTCTACTTGATAGAATCAGAAATGAAGTGATCCGTAGTAGAACCAGAGTCGCCGACATAGTCCTACGAATCGCGAACCTGAAGTGGCAATGGGCGGGGCACATAGTCCGAAGGACCGATGAACGTTGGGAGCCGAAGGTGCTGGAGTGGCGACCCCGCACCGGGCGGCGCAGTGTAGGGAGATCCCCCACAAGGTGGACCGACGACATAAATAACGAGGGTCGCCGGTAGCCGCTGGAGCCAGGCGGCACAAGATCGGGCCATGTGGACGTCATTACGTGAGACCTATGTCCAGCAGTGGACGTCCATCGGTTGAACTTCACTGGAACCGCACTCTGTACCCTTCTTATCTTTATTACCAAACTTTTGAATATTTACAAAACTAAATATAATTCTATAGAAACTTACTAACAATGGAACCTATTACAATAATCTTAGTTTGTAAACAATTACATAAAACTATATACATTTACAAACTATTCAAAATACATCCTATAATAAAATTAAAAAGTCGCGAACAATATCTAATAACCTGAAAGGAAGTGATTAAAAACTAAATGAAATAAAACTTTTAGGTTACAAATCAATCTATAGTCCGAATTAGTACTTTCCATGGCCACGAGATCGATATCTACGCGGATAACACCGCGGGGCATCGCTAGTTTTAAAAAATAGAAACCTAGGTAAGACACAAATCGCTTTAAAAGAGAAAGATATGGCGGTCTCTAAAACTCACTCTTATCGAGGTTTGATTGAAAAATGAAAAATTGCCAATCCGCATGTTTCATACAACGGTGTGTCACGAGGACTAAAATACGGTTCCAATTGAATGCCGTGAAACAAATTGGAATGTTGACACGTTTCACAGTTGAAGTGTTCCCCTATATTATGTCAATTGCATCATGTCACTCACTGCCATTCAGCGTTTTGCTCTTTTTCACAGCTTTTTTGTTGGAGCTTATCCGTGATACATCTGGAAGGCTATTACGTATCTCAAATCCTATAATACGATTTATTATTCAATGTCTACTATTAGTTGACGTTCTCACTACATATGTATAAAGCGAAGTGGTGACGCGATTTGCGATGGTCAGGTAACATGAATGATACTACATCAATAATAGCACTTTCACTTTTATTTTTGAGTCAGAACCGTTGTACGGAAAGGGATTGGAAGATTGTTACGGTATGCTGGTTGTGAGGATAGAGGAGACACTATTATAATTATTACGTATATTAATATATAAGTAGCAACGCGAATTTACTGAGAAAACAAATATTTGTTTTCTCGGTAATATCTCGGTAAATGACCAGAGCGTGATTTCGAGACGTGGATGTCTTAGCTACCTGGGATAAGATCAGTTTTGCAGTCCCTTTGGGTCCAGGCACTTGAGACGGTAACGGCGCCTACACATTGCTACGTATATAAAAATCTTATTTTTACGGAATTTGTACGGATCTGTCCATCCGTTGATAATTAATTTTACAATAGTTGTTATATATCAATATTTTTAGAAATTGTATGCCTATTTATTTATACACACCACTTACCTTCTCTTTCCTTTCTTTAATGGCTTCCCTAACGCCAGAGTTGTCTGGAAGAAATCGCTAATGAGCGATAAGACCGCCCAATTCCACACTAAAAGTACCTTATACTGAGTAATTGTAAATCTATTTTTAGCGTGGTGTTTAATATAGAATATTATCTTTCTATCTATCTATCTATATATGTATCACATAATGTATATCCTAGTCTATGTATTCTATTTATACAATACAATATGAAAGTATATAAATGTAGTGGTTGCCACTACATGTATACCCTGAAGAGGTGATCTTAACATCCTCCATCTATCAATTTTTGAGCAGTCGGATATCCTAATGGAAGACATAATAGGTGTTTTTTACGGTATTTGCGTAATATCTGTATATAGTATACAGTTTAAATTTTTAATGATAAAATAAGTACTTTTTTAGTGGATGACACTTGTTATTGATTCATTATCTTCTTCATCGAGTGTTCGTACTTTCGACGCATGTGCGCTTGTTTTATATGTCAAAATATTTGGCAATTAATTTTGCCGCGTCATCAAAATTTGTAATTTTCTTCTTCATTTAATTCTTCTTTCGAGTCATTAGAACTTATATTCTTTAATTAATTAAAAATATTTTAATAAGTTTCGCATGATTATTGCTTTTTTGATTGCATTTCTAAACTTACTCAGGCTATAATATAGTTTTGGGGACCTCAGCGTCACCTTTTGGTTGCGCTGNATCTTATGCAGCCTACTAGAATTTATAACAAGTTTGTTTTGGTTTCGTAAGTTATATGATGTACATTCACTCTTTTTATTAAAAGAGTCAATGTTTTTATGTACATACAACAAGTTTTCTAATATATATACGCAGTGAACGCAGTGAAGATAATGATAAATTAAGTACTTTTTTAGTGGATGTCACTTATTCATTTATTGATTCATTTTCTTCTTCATCGAGTGTTCGTACTTTCGACGCATGTGCGCTTGTTTTATACGTCAAAATATTTGGCAATTAATCTGCCGCGTCATCAAAATTTGTAATTTTCTTCTTCATTTAATTCTTCTTTCGAGTCATTAGAACTTATATTCTATTATTATATATACTTATAATCATTAATTAAAAATATTTCGCTGGATTATTGCTTTTTTTATTGCATTTTTAAACTTACTCAGACTATAATATAGTTTGTGTTTGAAAGTTGTCATAAATAAATGAGTGAACAACTTGTTGCTTACTTACGTAGTCGAACTATGCAACATATTGATTCAATATCTAACTTTATTTCATAATTTAAACTTTATTATTACCATTTTTTATCGAACTTTCGATCCCGGTCTGATGAAAATTAATATACGTACCACGACACGAAAGTATGGCAAACCCGCGTTATATCACAATTATGTATAGATGTGTGATATATTAATATATTACTACATTGTTTTAATATAATTAATTAATAATTGTATTAATAGCTAGTAGACCCGACAGACTTCGTTTAGTCGAAACGATTTGGAGTATGGCAGATTTCAGTTTTACAAATGATTTTCGAAATGAAATTACAGCGGTACTAAATATCTATAGCTCTTACATTTTGTGACTATTCAATTTGGTCGGGTTGTGACTATTCAATTGATTTTGAACTTTGTGCAGCGAGAATAAAGTGCAGATTGACTCTTTGACTTTAGGAACTCACCTACATTGGATCTACATTTTAGTTAGAAAACGTTTGTATGGGAAACAGAAAAGGGCTGTTTTTAGGGTTTTACCCTGCAATTCTTCAAACTTTTGTCGCCGTAAAACCATCCTTGGATTTCAACGAACATTAAGAATTGTCAAAATTGACCCAGGTGTTGTTGAGTTATGCACTTACCAACACATTTTGCGGTTCATTTTTATATTATTTGAACAGCCTAATCTATTTAAAGTTTAAGAAAGAGTTTTAAGAACTTTTACTAACTGTAATTAAATAAATTATAATATTAAAATAATTATGAAGTTCGTGTTGTGTATCTTAGCAATCTGTTATTCATTTTATATTGCTTTATTGGAGGTAATATATCTGGAAGATATTGTGCATTTCAAATACTATACAGTTTATTATTACTTTTGTTACCTGACTATAATCTCACCTGAAGGTAATTTTTAAACAATCTGATATAGTAGCACCCTTTTTTTTTTTTTTTTTTTTTTTTTTTTGTCTGGGAAATGCTTTTACGCACACCGCCCAATCGGAATATGTAAAACAAGCACTCCGATTAGTCGGTAGTGTGGGACTCACTGTCTAGTAGAATACCCACTAAAACCCAGCGGGCCCTCGTCATCCTAAATTGGGACACCAGCGGCTCGCTTGCGCAATCCAATATGGTGTCCCGGATGAAGCCAAATCGAGTTTCAAGTCAGTGGGCGAGGCGCGCATAGCCGCGCCTTCTACCCCCAAGCCTTCTGCGACGGATTGCAGGGGCGTCAGGAGCCAACTCCCGCTCCCTTTCCCGAGCCTCCTTTAGCGAGATGACAGACTCGCAAAAGGAGGCTACGGCTCTCCACCCTGCTTCGCTGGCGACCATCGCACTTATTATGCAAGCCAGCGAGAGGTCAACTCCAATCAGTGACACCAGAAGATGTCGCTGAGGGCCCCACGCTGGGCATTCCGCCACGGTATGGTGTGCCGTATCCACGGGAGCACCACACTCATGGCAAATAGGCGATTCCTCTCGGCCAGCAATCTGATGCAAGTACTTCCCGAAACAGCCGTGTCCGGTGAGCACCTGCACCAGTCTGTATGACAGCGCTCCATGTTTCCGCGAGATATAGTAGCACCCTAATCTGGTCAGAAGGTACTTACTATCACTTTAATATAAGGGGTTTTTATGTTCCTCACATGTTTTACTTTTAAACCAAAAAACTTGTTTTTATTTGCTTCAAGAGGGACGTTTGATATATTACATCTTGCAATACACGTGTACATTTGAATGTAATAGGTTTAGGAGGGTAGAAATTATTTCCATAAAGGGTTGCCTCCGAAGAGAATCCTTCATAACTTTTTTTGTGTATTGAAATCTTTGTCTTTTAATGTCAAAGGAATCGTCTTTTTCGTGAACAACGAGGAGGCTTTCATTTCTATTTCTCGTTGTCAAAATAAGATCTAAAACCGTGACAAAATGTTGATTTCTTCGAGCGTATTAAATTCCGTCAAAGGTTGAGACAAGGATGAAAGTGACGCTTTCCTTGGGTTGCTCGGATGAAATTTGTATAATTATCTCACTTAGGGGAAATATAAATGCATGTTTGTATTGGATTGAATGAGAGACAACGCCTGACGGAATTTTGGAAGCAATTCTTTCATTTTTTAATATATAGTTAATCTGTCTATTAATTTATTCAGGCTATTATTCATCGTTCAGTAAAATGGTCTTCTTTCGTAGTAAATTTAGAATTTCGTACAAACGTAATGTGCTTTATTACAATTTTTAACTAGTTATCTCGCAAAATTTCGTATTGTGATTAAAATATGGTGGGTCGGAGTAGAAGTGAAAAAAACTTTAAGACCTATTCTCATATCTACCAAATATACAATAAAACTTTCATTTAATTCATTGAAGCCTTTCAGGTGTATGAGAACACAAAGACTATGGGATTTTTATTATTCGATTATATATATATGAGTTATATATTATTATGTTTATTTATATTGGTAGTTTAGTTTCAAACTAGCTTATTTCGAAAGTCTTAATACAATATATTACGGAGTCTGTATCCGGTTTTATTTAAAAGTTAGGAATGTTCTGTTCCCGTTTTAAATTCTATGAAAATCAGTAAAATGAATTTATATTGAATTTCAGCTTTGGATTAACTGAAAATCTAAAATCTCCATCATTGGTTTCTATCTAGAAAGAACCCACAACAAACTCAATCGGGTGCCCTTTTTATCATCATCATTATGAAATGACTTTTAACTTATTTCATGTAGCTGAGATCAATTTATTCACTCCCTTTTTTATTGACTAAGTATTTATTACAATTAGAATACGATTTTAAAAATATTTCTCTTGTAAGAAAGGATTTGAATTTATGAATCATCTTTAGAACATCTTGGAGTTTATTATAAAAAAAAACTATATTTTAACCTTAAAATAAAAATAATTAAATGTATTTAAAAAAGAGCATTTCATTCACATTCACAAACTAAATAATTGAATTATAAATTCACGACACGGTTGCTACCTAACAAATAGAAACCCCATAAGTTTTATGGTATTTCTAATTATGCAAATGATTTACTACATATTATTAAACTCTTTATTAAGTTACAAATTATATTTCAGTAGCCCTCTTCCCTCTTAATTATGTTACCTTTATGCTTGGTGATACCCTATGGGATTTCAGGAGCTGTGTTATATGGGAGTTTATTTGATTATTTCGTTAATTACAATATTAGGAGTTTTGTTTAAAGGGACGAAAACACGTACACGATGTATGTATGCCAAATGAATTAATTACTAATTGAGATAACTCAAACATGGGCAAATATTTGGTAATTAATATTTGCCTATAATATTTTGTGCGAGACCTCAACGTATGGGAATGTGAATGTTGAGAAACTTCAAGCATGGTCCTCTCCATAACGTGACTTTGAGCTTTAAAATGAGGCCCACAGTCAGCGACCACGTTTCGGATGGCACTTCTACTATTTCCAATGATTTTTCACTGGCTCCGTAGTTCCTGTTTAAATTAATTCAGGAGTATTTAGGTCTGTGTACTGCCTCATTGGTCTAGCGGTTAGCATGTTCGACTATAGGCATGGGGTCCTGGGTTCGAGTCCCGGGTCGGGCCAATTCAAGAATCAATATTGCGTTTTCAATTAAGATATCTTTGCCGGAAGTTGGGAAGTTGGCGGTGTGCTCCACTCCCGTGCCTCGTAGAACACGTTAAGCCGTCGGTCCTGCGCCTGATCTCTCTCCGTTGGTGTTGGATTCCCGTCACATCGACATATGTGAGTGAAGGAATAGACAGTTCACTTGTGTACTATTCCTGTCAATCCGCAGTGGAGCAGCGTGGTGGGTCTATGCTCTAAAAACCCTCTGAGAAGACCTGTGGCCGGCAGTGGGACATTAATGAGCTGCTACTTACCTTTTACTAACTGTTTTTCACAGTACTATCTGTATACAGATACATCTATTTTTAAAATATGGGTACTACAACCTAATAGCTCAGTTGGGTGAGCGTTAGACTGAAGATCTAAAGTTCCCTGATTTAATCCGGGGTGTCAGCACACTCATAACTGAGTTTTTAAAACTGTCATTATATGAATTACAAATGGGACATGTAGTACTTACTTTAATACTGTTTCTTCACAGCCGAAATAGCTCAGTTGGGAGAGCGTTAGACTGAAGATCTAAAGGTCCCTGGTTCAATCCCGGGTTTCGGCATAGCCATAACTTGCTTTTTAAAACTAACATTATACAAATTACATATGGGATACGCAGCACTTATTTTGTCACCGTTGCTACACAGCCGAAATAGCTCAATTGAAAGAGTGTTAGACTGAAGACTTAAAGGCCCCTGATTCAATCCCGGGTTTTGGCATGTTAGTAACTTACTTTTTAATATTATTATTAGAGTTACAAATGAGACATGTAGCACTTAGTTTATCACCACTTCTTCACAGCCGAAATAGCTCAGTTGGGAGAGCGTTAGACTGAAGATCTAAAGGTCCCTGGTTCGATCCCGGGTTTCGGCACTAGGACTGTTTATTTTGCTTCATTTTGACACCTAATATATTGTCAATAGTTTTATTAATTATAATAATATACTTATAAATTCTATATATTGTCAACATTTCAAAACAATTTAGTTTATATAATAAATAAAACTACATATACTCAAATATAATTAAATCAAGTGTTAAGCCGCATCCAAATTGCTGTCCATAGGGTTTGTTCCTAAAATGCTGGCAACATTACCCCTTTGGATAGTCCAGCAACCGCTTAGATAGATAAAAATATTTATGCTTCAGAACCCCGCGATCCCATCGTTTCCACGGCAAATGGAAGAAATATGTGATCTCTTATAATAGATCCATATTTCTGTATTATATTGTATATACAATAAATATTAGAGAACCGGATAATATTTTACTTGAAAGCTGCTATCAAAGAACGAAGTAAATATAAACCTAGATTAACAAATAAAGAAAACAAATATTATTTAACCAGACATGGTTTATATTGAAAAGGGAACGAACTCTTTACGCAGTGAATAAGCCTTATACCAGAATTTTCTTGGTTATCAAATATTGTGTCTAACCCTTTGTGTTTTAACTTACATACTGCTATTAAACTACTATCTCTTTGTACTCTAAATCTTTGTGTAATAGCTTTTATTATATTTAGTCGGTATTTTAACAGAATTAGGGTTACTAAGCCTGTTTCAAATGAAAGGGTACTCCCTCCGAGGCACTGATATCTACAAAGACCCCAGTTCTTTGTCCACTGGAATGTATTAAAAAAAATCACATTAGACGCATTTATGAATCTCTGGACACATGCCATTTTGATATATTGCCGCTAAGCTGGACCTAAACTGTTTTTTTTTATAGCTAATAGCTTATGACTGGACTTGATGATGACTTGATTGAACTTGAGATGAAAACGCGATATAAGTTACCACTTACGGCTTCTACATAACATCGTAAGGGACATATATTTGCTTAGCGATACAGTTTTGTTGATAAGATAGACTTAGACAAATTAGAAATTATAATTTTCGAAATTTCTCTNCCTCCCACCAGTCCAGACTCAGACAAATTAGAAAATACAATTTTCTAAATTCGTCCTACCGGGGATCGAACCCGAGACCTCCGCTAGCAAAGCGAATACTCGCACCACTGCGCCAGCGAGGCTGTCAAAATCTAGCAAAATCAAAATATTCTTTATTTAAGTAGGCTCAAAAAGAACAACAACAACAATTGGTAATAAATCTACCAGCGTTTCGAAAAGTTGAATCCGCCGAGAAGAAACCGTCAAGAACCTCAACGGTTACTCTTTCAGGGATAACTATCTCTAGTGTATGTTACAATGATTAATATTTTGGTTCTGTGTGCAACTGGAATCAAGTCCAAACATTTTTATCGATCAAATAATCTTCAACATTATAATATGCCTTTTGTAAATGTTCTTGTCATATTTCTTAAAACTATGCGGAGGCAAATCTAAAACTCATCGTGATATCTAATTAAAAATGTGTGTGCTAAATCCGACAAATTTTTGATTCCTGAACCTTATTCACTCTACAATATGAAATTACAAGTTTGTTTTTATTTCTCGTATTAAAATTGTGTATTTCACTTTTTCATTTTACCGTGAGTATTGTTGTTTCTTTGAATTTATCTATTAGAGAAGCACGAGATCTTAATTGATAAATGGCACATATTGTTCTTTTTTGTAATATAAACATAGTTTCAATGTCCACCGCCTTACCCATAACAGTATCCCGTAAGATATTATTCTATGAAAATAAGCGAAATACAACATTTTGGCAGTTTCAAGATCAGTGTATTGTCTAACTTTTCTAATAGTCTTAATAGGGGAATTCACTAAAGCAAAGTGAGTACACCATAAAGCCAGTGATCAAAGCGATTTTCTCGGATGAAAGTCTACATTATTTTATAGTCTAACAGCGAAGCCTACTACAGGTTAGGTAATTGACGTCTTATGATTTCTGTATAGTGTCGTACCAGATCACAAAATTTCGCTAATAGAGAAACATTAACATATCCATAAAATGCAATTTCTTAAAGTTGTTCTGCCAGGATTCAAACCAAACACCTCTTTTAACGAAGCAAGTATTCGCACAATCGTACTTGTCTGTCAAAATGACAACAAATGCTTACACCTCCGATGGAAATCTACCCCTGTATACCCACAACAATGAGATAAAAACGCTTCTGCTGACATAATCTTGTTTAAACCGCACCATTTTGTGGAGACAAAAAGATTTTCCAAGCAAATGGACGAGTAAAATGTCCTACAACCAGAACAGCTAGTGTTAAAATATAAAATAAAAATACTTGGATTGCTCTAAAAAGTTGTATTGCAATATATTTTAATATAATTCATGGAACAAATTACATAAAAGGTGAGTACCCTGTTATCATCGCAATGCTGGGCTTAGGTTTCCTGACTTATAAGAGAAAAGGTTTTTAGGGCAAAGACATATGACGTTGCATCACTACAGGATCACCATTTACACATATCCCACATTAATTTGCTTGCAGCACTTTTTCAATCGCGATACTTTTCTTTAACGATAAGCACAATCATGAATTTAAAACCATAATTAGGCGTATAAGTTTTACTCTTAGAACTTAGCAGTGGTTTTTTTAGGCTTAGAATACCTTAACAGGAAACCATACTTGGTTACTAATCATTAGGCTCTCGACACAAAAAAATCACAATCTTATCTTATCTTATTATTTAAAATTCCCAATCAAGACATTGTAATTACCTAGTAATAAATACAAAGAGCTTTAAACGATAATAGACATAAACGTACTATAACATAATAATGATACAGTGAAACCAACATTTAGTAAGAGTCTACTTCACCAAAAGGAATATGAATACCAAATTTCAAGTCAATCGGACAAATATCGTTGGATATCATGTGATGAATCTATAAATAATCGTTTTTTGCTGTTATATCCCGAACTAGAGTGAATATAACACCTTTAGTGTAACATTTAGAATTATTTCGAGTTTAAGGGTTTCGGGGTAATCATTTTCTTGAAAGTTTCGTAATTAAGTAACGTAGAGCTTTTTTTAAATTTCTTGTTATCTAATTTAGTTAATATACAAATAAATTACATATTATAATAGCTTCAATTACAAAGTAAAGGTCGCCGGCCAAGTGCGCCTCAACTTAAAAGAGGAATGTACAAATAACGATGCATCATCAATACTAATTATTACTTTACATTAAATAATAATTTTATTTTGACTCCATTTGTTTTGAAATAAAATACACCCAGTATTTTATTTCAAAACATTAGGTTACTTGTAAATGTAAGTATAATTGTAATTTAAGCTGTTGTTTTCGTATGATGGCTTGTAAAATGAGAATATTTTTTTGATTATATTTGACGATTCAAGTGCTGGAAAGTCCTATTTATATAATGGAGACAGTTCAAAAGAACTTTGTTGAAAAGCACAATAGAAAGTAGATTTATTAATTTAATTTAGATATAATAATTACAGGCCACTATTAGCTTTGACTGCCTCATTGGTCTAGTGGTTAGCATGTTCGACTACAGACATGAGGTCCTGGGTTCGAGTCCTGGGTGGGGCCAATTCGAAATCGAAATTGAGTTGGAAATAATTTGGAGGTGTGATCCACCCCCGTGCCTCGGACAGTACGTTAAGCCGTCGGTCCTGCGCCTGATCTCTCTCCCCGGTCGTGTCGGATTGCCGTCACGTCGGACTATGAAAGTGAAGGAATAAAGAGTACACTGGTTTACTATGCCTGCCAATCCGCAGTGGAGTAGCGTGGTAGGTCTATGCTCTTAAAATCCCTTCTCATATGAGTGAGGAGGGCTATGCCCAGCAGTGGGACGTTAATGGGCTGCTATTTTCTTATACTACTAGCTTTGACTACAATTCATTTTAAGAATTTATTGTGTTATCTTGTTTCCGAGCATATACATCTAAATGCTTAAATAGATGATCGTGGAATTCTATTATACATAAGTATGTAATAGAATTCCACGATAACATAGCATAGGTATGTTTAGCTGGACAATTGGATTCTGAACATCTTGTAATCTAAAAAGGTAATATCCTCTTTACGCTACAAAAGATTATTATGTGTTTTACAATTATGTGTATTTATAACGTGAACGTTGACCTTTACAGTTTCTATAATCGGCAATCTTTAAAGCGATATTAAATGAAAGCGTTCAGGATTTTATTCCTTTCTTTATAGAATTTATTTCAATTTATCTGATACAAAGGCCTTTTTTAAATGACTGTAGGATATTTTTCGTAATCCGGTGCTTTGAGAACCAATTTAAATGTAGATTAAATATATTAATATAAAATTGTTTTAGTCCAACAGATTAACAATTAGACTTCTATAATAAAAAAAAGAACCTAATTGTGTATTCTTTTTTAGAGATCTTCGTATTCTTATATTTGGAGTCGGCTAATTTCGGGATCGAACCTGCAACCCAATACTCGTACGTTACAGTTTTAGTTATTTTGCCACACCGCTATCATCAGTCTTTTATATGGTAATCATAACAACAACATAAAAAAGCACAACACTAATACGCAAAAGTCCCCCTCACCCCGGCTACCATCACTTTATATATAAAACACCTTATAAATATTGCAATGCAGCAACATAGGTAAGCTCATTGTTATTTGATAACAGGCCTACTGTAACTGTAACTGACTGTAAGCCGTTGAGGAGTTCCATTGATCATCATATTAATTACGACAATCACTTGACCATACCGGACTTAGGGTAGGTGACTCAAATATACGGAGATCTTATAAAAGATTCTGCTGAGTATTGTTAATGTGCTCCTAAGAATTGAAGAGTTCCGTGACCTTGTCATGGATCCCATGATCAAAACATATCCAAACAACTCTTGAAGTATATCTTTTCCAATAAAAAAAGAATCGTCGATATCTTGAGTTATTCGTCCATTTGTCGAGCACAATGCAAATTTAAGACTTAAACGGTTTTCTCATGGATGTCATCATCAGAACTGGAATAAATGGGACCCTACGACAAGCACCACCTTTCATATAAAAAAAATCATCAAGACCGAAAGTTATGAGGTAATAAAGATAAAAAAAATGCAGACGAATTGAAAACCTCCTCCTTTTTTCGAAGTCGGTTAAAAAACGAATTACTTTAAGCCACGCGTTTATATGTATGAGTAATTGTACATTTATTTTTAGTGTGGTGTTCATTAAAGCATATTATCTGTCTATCTATATTGTTTGTTTGGTTGAATATCAGTAAGTACTCGTTCAAATTGGAAAAACCTTTTATTTACATACATATATATATACATAGCATCACGCCTCATTCCCATCGGGGTAGGCAGAGACAACATCCTTCCACTTGCCACGGTCCTTGTATATCTCCTTCGCTTCTTTTATTCTCATTAAACCTTTCATACAAGTTCGTCGGTTTTAAGTACTCTTGACTTAACCCTTATTTAAAATGTCCTGGATTTGATACAGGAACGTTCGCCTTGGTCTTCCCCTTGCAACATTCGCATTCACTCTTGTCTCATAAATTCTTCTTGTCAGTCTCCTTTCATTCATTCTATCTGCATGCGCAAACCATCTAAGAATTCTTTTCTCACTTTTAGTCTCTACATCTTGTTTTATGCCACAATGTTCTCTTATTACACTATTTCTTACTTTGTCACTCAGTTTTAATCCACTCATACTTTTTTACGCTCTCATCTCTACCCCATTTATTTTATTTTTGTGATCCTTCTGCGATACCCAACTTTCACTACCATACAACAAGTATTGGCATCAACACTCCTACATGCACAGCCAGTCTGGCCCTTTGAGGCACCATCTGGCTATTCATGAAGGCGCACAGGGCACCATTTAGCATATTCCCTGCTTTCACTCTCAGCCTTCAGCATCTCGACTGACACTCTGTTATACCCAACAGCCTTACCTCATCTCATATCTTTTATCGCGTTAATATTTACCTCTGCTTCATTTCTTTCAAACAAACTTTCTAAATGCTCCTTCCATCTCTTCAATATCCATTCTACACCTTTTATTAAACTTTCATCTAAACTTCTTATTTTACAAAGCTCCGAGGTAGTAAATCTCCTTCGGGCTATTCATATTGACTTCCAGAAAAACTTTATATCATATCTCTGCATTCTTGTTTTTTCTTTCTTACACCTTATTTCACGATTACATTCACCTTTTCATATTCCATTCTTGCCTTTTTTTACTTCATCATTCGTTGTCTTTTGCATTCGTTGTTTAGCTTTTGTAGCCAACCGATCGGACTAACCTTTCTTCTTTTCACGCACAGCTGCTTGAACATTTCCTATTTACCTTCCCTTGCCATTTATTTAGGTAGGTTAAAGGCTAAACAAAATTACGTTACGACAAATAGGATACATAGCATCACGCCTCATTCCCATAGGGGTAGGCAGAGACAACATGCTTCCACTTGCCACGATCCTTGCATATCTCCTTCGCTTCTTTCATTCTCATTAAACCTTTCATACAAGTTCGTCGGTTTAGAGTACTCTTGACCTGGCCGTTATTTAAAATGTCCTGGATTTGGTCCAGGAACGTTCGCCTTGGTCTTCCCCTTCCAACTTTCGCATTCACTCTTGACTCATAAATCCTTTTTGTCAGTCTCCTTTCATTCATTCTCTCTACATGCCCAAACCATCTAAGCATACCTTTCTCAATTTTAGTCACTACGTCTTCTTTTATACCACAGCGTTCTCTTATCACAATATTTCTCACTCTAAAGGACTACGACAAATAAGAGTAGAACATTAATGAAAAATGTTACAAATGTGGGAAAAATGATTACTTTTGAGAGCTTTCGTCGCGCTACGTAAACGGATAAAGTTATGTGACAGTGACAAAATTGCGCTATATCCTGTAGTGAATACATTCAAGGACGTGGAAGGACCAGTGGATCCTTCCTTATCCCTTCTATTAGCTGTATATCGTTCCTGACTGGAAACTTCTATTCTTCCATATAGTTGCGTAAAGGTATTTACCAACGAAATAAAACGAAAAGGGGCCGTAAATAATAAAATAAGCTCTTTATAATAAATCTTTCCTGCTTAAAAATAAAATTATTGTTTTGCACAGCTCGTGCGATGTACATTTGATTTCTCTCTTTGTAATGTCAAGATGTTATTTATGTCCGTGACACATTCGCTAAAGACAGTCGTTTAGGACTGCTTGTATATCCAAATGGCATCTTTGACGATATTTTCTTATTTTAAACTACACAATACGCTGTGGTTCGAACTTATGTTAATTATATGTGCTATTTTATCGCGCAATCTATTACATAGTAAAGTTTTCCTAATATCCTCTTAGTAGCTTTGGCATCATATAAATTCATTTCTTTAAAAAGGTTTATATTTCGACTGTAATCTTCACCGACGACAAATAATCATACACTCTGAAATGGCATGGCATTCATGTTTCCCTGTTATTCAAGAGATGAAAGGAACATTTTGGAAGTTTGTTTGAAAGAAATGAAGCAGAGGCAAAAATAACCTCTGTGGATAACAATGAATCTAAGATAAGTGATGGCGATATTAGTTTGGATAAGATTATAAAGGCGGTAAAAGGTATGAAAACAGGTGAGACTGCTGGGTATGAGAGGGTATCAGTCGAGATGCTGAAGGCTGGCCGCGGTATTGTGGCAGATCAGCTATATCTATATAAAGGAAATGGGTCACAGGAGGAGACGCCGCTTTCCAACATTCTTTCCGCTCCACCGTCGCTCTTACAGGGTAGGGAGAGGTGGGTAGACCTTAGTAATTAACCAGAGACCGGGCATCCCCAACTTCGGGAGCTCCTCCTAATGCCAATCGATCCAGGCGAAGAAGGTGGCATGAATGTGGACGAAAATACCGAACAAGAAACTACCAAGATTTGACAATAATTATAGCAACACTATCAACAAGACACCACAAAGCCCACTAGGCCTACGGGCTGAAATTTCCGCACACTAAATTGTGCGAGAGCACCGGCCCGGGCAATGAGGCTTAGCCTCGAGGCCCGCAGCTACTAGCCTCTAGTCAAGACACCCTCACAACGCTCCACCATCGCTCTCACGACGATGGGCAGGGTGAGGTGGGTCGACCTTCATAAGGCCCCTATGGCAGTCGTTTGACACTTCCCATCTGAGGAACACCGCAAGCGTGTGCTCCGCCGTGTCAACGGCATATCCACACCTATGACACTCCTTAGGGTGTTACCTACGAATGATACCCCCAAAGCATCCCTGCTCTGAGGGGATCTTGGCCATGTGGACGCAGCATACACCTAAAGCTGGCAAAACATCTTAACTGGCATCGACTCCGAATATAATAAAAATTGTAGCTACATTGTATTATCGTCGTAATTTGATAGACTTTTAAGTAGTCCAAAATTTTTCATTTCATTTTACTTAAGAGAACTATATAAAAGAATACGTATTTATTTCTTACTTTTTAAAGAATATTAATTTGATTTGAAGAGGGTTCTCTTTTCAGTTTTTTTTTATTTATTCTAAAACAAAAACATATTTATTTTCGTTGCTAATATTGATTTTAATTACAACTAGTCCTATAAGAAATAAATTGCCTGTATTGTGTAGTACGTACTTGGGTCGCATTGATATCTCCGACCGCAAGCACTTGTTACGGCTTTCATTTTGGATCCCGCCACCGCATACTATAAGTATCGCATAAAACTAAAGTAGTCTTTTTGTTTTGAAATGGACTTTACCGTGATAACAATAAGGAACATAATCGTTTATGATCTATATTTTCAATAATTGAAAATGGTTCGATTAATGTTCTCGTGTTATAGTCTTTGCATATACAATTTCCATTCGCCATCAGAAATGTCTAAATACACTATACGATATTAGTTTAATATAATATTTATTTTTGCAAGCAAAGAATTTCAATTGGAGTTTATTAATAAAGTTTCGTTGTCGTCGTGAGTAAGATTCCAAAATTGTTTTTTATTACTGACACGTTAGCACTTGACTATGATGATGATACAGTCTAAGATAGAAGCGGGCTAACCTGGTTAGAAGCAATATGCTTTTTATGGTTTCTTTTCTACACAGTACCGGAAAACAAATCACTTGGCAGTACGTCTGGTAGGGTGGTAACTATCCAAATCCGAAGCCACCCACTCGTTCTGACACAGGAAAATGTAATTTCCTAAATTAGCTCTACCGGTGATCGAGCCTGGAACCTCTGCTGGCAAAGCGAGTAATCGCACCATTACGCCAACGAGGCTGTCAATAATTTCCGTCTAAATATTAGATAAATAATTATTATGGTTTATTAGTAAGATTTATAAATGACCTTAGAATGTCATATGAGGCTTTGGGCTGTAATATGTCATTAAAATATACAAGCTGGACTCCTATTTGTTTAGTTTATCGACCAATTTGGGTGCTGTGAGTGACGAAGAAGATGAAAGGTTCCAACTGGACATTTTCTTAATAGAAAAATGCAATGAAGGGGATGTGGAGTCCGATATTGCTAGGAGGTGATTGTGGAGACCTAGAAGGAGCATACCAAATGCTAAATATTCATGAAAATCTTAAGTTCTTTATAAATTAAGTAACAAAAGTTCTCAAAGTGTGATAGTGACAAGAAAACCTAATATGTACATTTATTTACAATGATACATTATTGTTTAGTTGATGATGAAATGATATATTAGTGTTTACGACTCTTATACTTAAAACTTACACTCTGCTTCAGTGGCTTCAGAGCCCATATTAAGAATCTGGCAGGCAAACTTGGTTCAGCTGCATTTGCTGTAAAAGTAAGGCAATACACTGATGTTGAAACTGCTAAAATACTGTATTTCGCTTATTTTCATAGTATTATGTCTTAAGGCATGCTGTTAGGGGGTAAGACGGCGGATATTAAAACTGTCTTTATATTACAAAAAAGGGCAGTACGTGCCATATATCAGTTAGTATTTCGCGTTTCCTTGAGAGACAAATTCAAAGAAATGTAAATTCTCACAGTACCATCGCAATATATGTATATTGAATAACATTTTATATATCCGTGATAATATTAATTTATACAGAAAAAGTTGATCATACAATTTTAATGCCATATTTAAGAGTGAAGAAGGTTCAGATATCATTTGTCGGGTTGAGCTTACGCATTATTAATAAGATACCCCAATCACTTCTGGGTTTGCCTTCGTATAGTTTTAAAAAACACGTTAAAAGCTTCCTATTACAAAAGGCATATTATAATGTTGAAGATTATTTAAGCGACAAAGATGTTTGGACTTGATTCCAGTTGCACATGAAAGCTAAACTATGTTTAAACGAGTAACTGTTGAGTTTCTTGCCGGTTACTTCTTAGCGGAATCAATTTTCCAAACCGGGGGTAGTGTTACCAACGGACAGCCTACTGTCCAATCAAAAGTGCTTTTTGAACCTACTGGAACAAAAAATATTTTGATTTTGATTTTTGCCCGTATTAAAGGAGCTGGTTCTATCCAGGTTCAATGTAGTAAGTCATTCCCGGTATAGCAATTGCTGTCACGCCTACGCCGTCATTGCCCACATTAGATGATGGTGAAAGAAGGAACTCACAAAGCGGGAGAGGCCTAGTATTTGCTGATCCGCTAGGTGGAACATCATCTTCGCCATTCCGTGAAATTAGCAATCACATTTTAACTTTTTGTCCCTTTGAAATAATTATAATCAACGCCTAATCGTTTCAATATGAAACAGTTGAAGGGTGATAAAGGATATTTTGATTTAGTAGCCTTAATACATTAAAATTTTAATATGTGTGACAAAAAAAATTAAAAATTTTGTCGACCAGTGTAAATTTATTGAAGTTAACCCTTTTATTTTCACAAAATACTATCGTTCCTTCGTCGTTGTCATCATCACAATTTCAAATCCTTTTATAACTAAGAAATGTTGTTTGCCACTTTTTAAAAATATTTAGCATTCTATTAGTACTAGTTTGCAACGTTTTCACACAAAGTACTAGACCGATTTCAATTTTTCTTTCATCATTGTAAAGCTGCATATTCACTGAGCGTCACAGGTTGTATTACTTTCTCAAAAAATAGGGATCCATAGTAAAAATGCATTAATGTAACCCAAACTGTGAAAAAATTTCCTACAAAACATGCTGCCACATATCCAACTACTGTACTTATGCCACTATATCAACTTTTTAAAATTTTTAATATTAATAAACGTACCGTCAATAATCACACCATATTATACATACCTCTGTATTAATACTTATCCTATAAAATGACCGTTTCAATACCTGTAATTATTAAAATCGCACATTCCATTCAAAAGATCATCAATTCATTCTGCTGCAACAAAATGTATCTAAGGGAAGTTTTGAGACAATAAAGTTTTCCAAATAAATCTCTTCTCCAATATAATAGAAGGAAGTTTCACATTTGGAATTTTTGTTTTTATTTTTAACAATTTATAATAACCAAGCTAAAAATTCTTTACACCGTACATTCTACGTAAATAATGTTACGAATTTAAAAATGTATTAGTTAGATATATATTCGTTGTAAAGTTAAATCTGTATATTGATTACATTATGAATGAAAGTATCTAATAATCTGAAAGGAAATAATTAAGAACTAAGTGAAATAAAACTAGTATGTTAACAACAATAAATCTATTGCAGAGTTAGTAGGATAAGAACAAAGTGAAACTGAATTCGTTAGCTACTATGATTCCAGTCATTTAAAGGCAACTCAAAATAAAGAAATTGTACATATAATGAGTCTTAGTTGGGCTACAGCATTGGCTTACCAAGATGTACAATTATCTAAGCTCAAATCAATATAGCCTATCCACATTTGCTTGTGGACGGGATATTGGCATTACCCCGTTAAACACTGCGTAGACCCAAGTGTTGCGTAAAATTAAACCATATAAAACAAATGAAAATGTACTCAATTTACTTACACATAAAGATCATTTTAACTTAACACTTAAATGTCACTAAATGTAATAAAAGCGTCTATGGTTGCAAGTTACAATCGTCAATATGCTAACAATGATTCATGTGTACATGGCGAAGAAATCACTTCGCTGTAAACACAAAAATTGTTTCTACCTACCCAACCTATGTGTCCTAAACTAGATTCATTAGAAAGGCAATAATCCAAAGATGGTTCTAGACTACTAACCTCGCTAATATACATATAAAGACATTTTCAAAAATATTTGCAACTGATTTGAAATTTTGCGTAGTGGCTCATTACGCAATATGGTAGCCAATCATTCTCCATATTTCCACGTGATCCGGAACTATACGGGTAAAACTGCGGGTTATAGCTATTTCTAAACGAAATTAAAATTTATGTGAGACCGCCAACATATAACATACAAAAACAACGGTGTTGCAATTATCAACGTCCTTCTTCACAATGTATAGACATCTTATCCAAAGTTGTAAATTAGTTAATTGATTTAAATGTTTTACATTCGGTTGGCGTGATCTTGAGTTATTCGTCCATTTGTCGCGAACATACTTATGCAAATTTATGATGGTAAGAGNGACAGCGTATAAGTATCACTGTCCAAAGAGGTAACGCTGCCAGCCTTATGGGCACCCATCCATTTGCTTCTGATGGCGCATTTTAGTTACTTTTATTTTGTTTGTATTAATGTTAAGGTTCGATATAATGTTATAATGGTTAATTGTATATTTATGACTATAAATGCTAATTTAAAACTTTAAATTTAAGAGCCTATGACGAGCACCACCTTTCATATAAAAAAATTATCAAGATCGGTCCACCCAGTCGGAAGATATGAGGTAACAAACATAAAAAAAATACAGACGAATTGATAACCTCCTCCTCTTTTTGAAGTCGGTTGAAAATGGGTATTTACAATCAACAGTTTTACAATGGATGGTTGGGTACAGTCATTATTATTAAAATGTTTCCTTTATATCACAATATATTAAGAGCCCTGAAGTATGTAAAAATGAATTGTTTTTGGATGTAATCAAATATGTATGTGTTCATAATGAGAACAAATTATATGAACTACTATAGTATATTTGTTTGTACACACAGGTATCGGTTTTGATACGTGATAGGCTTTGTTTGTATAATATCAATAACTTTGATGTGAACCAAAATTTTAATAGAGTTTTCTGTTTGGATTGCCTACGGTTACAAATTTTATACAGTAAATTTGTTTGCTTATAAAATAAGTTCGATATTTGCATGAATTATAAGTTTCAACGGTATGTTACACTCGAACTTTCTGTATCAGATTAAAGCAAGAGTTTTCTTATTAATGCAGTTTATTAAAATCATATTAATCATTGTTTAAAGAATATTGCTTCTTTCTTATTTTATGATAATCACCTATCGATTTGGGCCAAGAGCTGTCCCAATACCAATTTGTAGATTTTGGTTGACAGACAGGACAAGCGTCGTTAAAGTACACTGGATGTCAGCATTCCTTTGTGAATTTATTTATAATATAAACTAAGAACATATATTGTGGCATAAAAGAAGATGTAGTGACAAAAATTGACTAAGGTATGCTTAAATGGATTGGTTTGAAGGAGACTGACAAAAAGGATTTATTCATATGCAAGGAAGTGGAAGGACGTGGGCTCTGCCTTCCCCTATGGGAATGACACGTGATGCTATGTATGTACATAGATTTAAGTCATTTAATACTAAAAATTAAGTAACATAATGTTTTAGTTTTCAAGTGTATAATCAAAGTCCTTTTTTGTGAGATTTATCGGCTTTGCAAATGTTCCCTGTATCGGCTGGATGAATTTATTTGTCGGAGTTTTATAGTCTGTGGAACGCTGGTGCGTGCGTGATCTGTTTATCGGCGTGGGGCAGAGTCAATAAGTGACAATCCAGCGCGCGTCTCTCAGTAGTTTTCTTGTGATGGCCCGCCGGTGCGGTCGACTTTTGAAACTGTCGCGTTCCTATTATTATTAATGAATTTGTGTAAATTGATATCGGGAACATAAGTGATTGAACATTATAATCTGAGTTAATTAATAAAGTGTTTGATTGCACAAAAATTACCCACGAACGCCCACAGTATGGAAATTATGGATGCCATTAATGACGATGCCGGCGAAACCCTACGCCTTTATGCTTTATTTGTCTCCCTGTAAATCGCCGAAAGGCCGTAGCTAACCACTCCACCAGCAACAAGGCCGACAAACATTAACATTGCGTTCCGGGACTATGCTGTGTAGAAAATATAAAAATTTCCTGATAATTACAAAATCACTTATTATAAAATTTAGAATCACAGTCAAGCTATACCATTTCACCAAAAGTGAGCTACGTTTATTATTGATATTTATTGTAAAGGTGATACTGATATGGTAAAAAAGTACTTTAAATTCGTATTATAAAAAATGTAAACGAAATTTACATTACAAGATGCATTAATAATAACTATTAGACCAGCATCTTACAGTTAGGCTGGCTCATAATACTTTCGTAATTTGTGTTTCCGTTTTATTTCAAACGAGCTTTTTCTTGATATTATAAATATTATTAGAAAAAAAAGGTATGGTAAGTCGTCGTCGTCTCAACCGATGAACGTCCACTGCTTGATAAAGGTCTCTCTTAATGATTTTCATTGGGACCAATCTTACGCCGCTTGTATCCGGCGACCCGCCTGGTGGAGGTTCTGCCGACGCTGCGTTTTCCGGTGCGAGGCCGCCACGATATCTTCGGGCCCTAACGCCGATCGGTTCTGCGAACTATGTGTCCTGCCCATCGCCACAGGTAAGTAGCAGCCCACTAACGTCCCACAGCTCGGCACTGGCCTCCTCACTCATAGGAAAGAGGGTTTAAGAGCAAAGACCCACCACGATGTTCTATTGCAGCTTGGTAAACGTATTACACACGCGTATACGTTAACACAAGTCTACTCTTATAGTTGGATGGAATGGCCATCCGAGAAATCTGGTAATCAGAAAAAATAAATGTAATCGAATTATACTCGTATTGGCAATGATGTAAAAATTTATTTATATAGGATAAAATCCTATCTTAACCCATCCAGCAGGGTAATAGAAATATAGAGGGATGTGACTATGATGGCCACCAAAACCCAACACTTCCAGAAACCTCATTTACATATAACTGTCCATTTGGGACTCCATTTCAGTTATGACGCCTCTTTAACAGATAAAGGAAGATACGGGGAAATGACGTCATTACAAGGGTCAAAGCATTGCTGAAAATTATTTTCTTTTGAGAACCTGTACCCATTATTAGACACATTATTCAGCGTAAACGGCTATAAACTTGGCTTTATCCACGATATATTTCTTAACTTCACAGTCGCTTTTATGAATAACGCTTAGCGAGGAGAGTTCGTAATTAAAACGGAGTTTATCCTCGTTCAATACTGTTAATCTACTAGTTTCAATATTATGGCTTTCAGCTTAAGTAACCTTTTAAGCTGATGATATATACGATATTTGGATCGATTTCTTGTTTGTATGTATATTTAGAACAGATTGCATTAAAACTACGCAATTATATCCATTTTATTAAAAAATGTACGTTTTTTCTTTTTTTTCATCTAGTATGATTTGTAATACATAAAAACCAATAGGAGCGCTGCAAAAATGAAGAATGTTTCCAAATCGAATATTTTTTTTTTAGGTCTTTCGCTGCCTACACTGTTACGGTTAAAGTTTCGTGAAAATCATGTATAATAGAATTGTGCCCTTTACAAAGTTTTAAAAGTAGTGCACAACTGCAAATCTATCTTTAAAGGTTGGCTCAATAAAACCTTTTTTTATCCTAATCAAATTTTTGTCTTTCCTGTCTTTCCTATAAGGTGTAGACAAAGTTGCGCGGAATAAATAATATAATCTCCTCGCTAGCGTAATGGTACGAATGTTGGCTTCGTAGTTGATATATCGGGATAGATTCCTGTGCTGGGGTAAATTTAAAAAGTGGTTCCTAATTTCTTTACTCTATCAGCAACTCACCAGGGGTACGGATCACGGGCACGGATCTTCTGATACAGATGCTGAACGTCCATAGTTGCTCCGGCAATACTTGCACCAGGTCATTAGCCGGCGCTCCATACTCTGGCGGAGTGTCCAGGGTGGGCACATCAGCGGCCTATCTTGTTGTCGCAGATTAAAAGGGAATCTCTTACTGGAGAGCATAATTGAGGTAATGCTCGCCAGTGAAGGTGGTCGGAGGGCAGTTGCCTTCTTTTACGAGACCGTTATCTTGCTCAAGTAGCCAAATAAGAGGCTAAGGGAGCAAGAGGCTGGAGCCTTCCCTCTCCATCGGAGGAGGCTGGGTGGCAGAAGTCGCACGCATGCGCTTCAAGCTTTACCCTACTGAATGGGGGTCCTCGGTTAGGAAATCTCTAGTGATCTCACTCTCGGATAAGGAGGGATCCGTTGGCTTCTGGTGGGTATTCTATTAACTGCGAGTGCCACACTTCCGATTAGAGAAACTCTATCATAGCGGTGCGTAAAAGCATTTCGCAGCGCAAAAAAAGTCCCTATCAGCAAAGACAACAAATTAAATAATTCATTCCAGTACAACAGTGTATGGATTTATTAGCGAGTGATTTTTATTGCCTTAGTTATATTACCATTGTATAATCACTCACCGTCAGTTGAGACTATAGCACTGAACTGAAAGCGCAATAAAAAAAATGAGTAAATGTAAATAACGAAAAGTATATTTATAATTATATTTCAATCGACTCAAAAAAAAGGGAAGGCTAAACCATTCGTCTGTAATCTTGTATATCTATTATTCCCACATGAGCTTTATTCTAGTAATAAAAGGTGCAATATATTCTAGATGAAGTCGTAATTTAAATCGAGTCTCTTTATAAGGAAGTTGTAAATTTTCAGCAGACCATTTTCCCCTTAATTACGTTGCATTTCTAATATATATGTCTTTGGAGACTATTATTTCAAGAGTATTAATTCAACTGCGTTTGAACTGCTCTATCTATAACAATTTAATCTACTGTTTTCATCAAGCATTTGCAGACAATGCAAATATTATTTTTGAATATCCGTTCACATCCCATTTTCACCATTATATAAGTTCTTGCTGACGTACGTAAAATGCTTTTTGTTCTTTTTCTTGTTCCTCTCCAATTACTTGAAGTTGAACATCAGCTGTGAGAACTTCTCTTGATTCCTGACGAGGTGAATTACGTAAAGGCCGTCATCAATTAGATACTTATGAACTAAGTTAAGTGCAAAGGTTATTTCACGAAATAATTATGGAACCATACCCTCCTTAATACACACATATATATCGGATAATATGTCGGAGAATAAGAGAGAAAGGAAAGCATAAAGCATAGATTCTCCGCCGACATCCTCATTAATGGCATCCATAATTTCCATACTGTGGGCGTTCGTGGGTAATATAGGTGCAATCAAACGCTTTATTAATTAACTTAGATTATAATGTTTTCGATATCAATTTACACAAACTCATTAACAATAACAGCTAGAAACGCGAAAGTTTCAATAGTCGACCGCTCTGCCAGACTGTCACCCGAGAACTAGCGAGTCCACCGCCAGCTGACGACACATGACTCTCACGCCGATTGATAGATGGCGCCAGCGTTCCACGGATTTATGCACTCTAACAAATATAATACTTTTTTATTCATCCAGTTAAATTTAAATATTTTTTTAAACTTGCAATGGATAATAATATAAAGCACTTTATATAAATACACAGCGCAATATCACAGACATTGCGCTGTGTCATCTATTGACAGCTCACGTAAAAGGTGAGCTACTTTTCTCTCGATTGCCTCATTGGTCTAGTGGTTAGTGTGTTCGACTACAGACATAAAATCCCGGGTCGGGCGAATTCAAAAGTCGATATTGAGTTTTCTATTAAGGTTTTCTCAATATTTGCCCGAAGTTGGGAAGTGGGCGGTGTTTGCGCACGATGTTATCGTTGCTCTGTGGGCATGGCGCGATATAGTCTGTCGAGATCTCTTATCTGTGGGTAAGAATCCTTTGGGTTTTGGAAAAAGGTTCAAACTCGGAAGCGCTTTGAGGACGGCCGCGGTCTAGGGCCGTCGCGAGATTTTGAGTTTTTGTGCGGAAGGAAGTGCGGGATCCCACGCGTCTTTTGGTTCGAGGGAATAGATAAAATCCTCGACGCGTTGGACGCAACAGACTTCCCTCCATTGGAGCCAGGGAACGGAAGAGTAAACCAGCGTCGCCGATCACGGACATCCGCGACGCTTTGGCAGGTTACATACTCTATACATCCCACAACTACACTTTACAGTACACACATTCACGGGAACAGACACCTGCCGGAGTCGACGCCTTCGAGGAGAGGGGCGCCTGGACTCGAGGTAGGTGAGAGCTCCCTACTAGCCGTTCGGCACCTCTCGAATCTCTCTTAGACTCATCCCCTCCGCGCCGACGAATTGGCTGAGAGCTGGCCCTATAGCTGCAAATGGGCCCCAGCCTTTAGGGCGGCATCTTTTGATAGCCAAGCGACGGCGAGAACAGGCGGTGTGCTCCACCCCCGTGTCTAGAAAAGCACGTTAAGCTGTCGGCCTTGTGCTGATATCTTATCTGTAATTGTTTACTATGCCTATAAACCCGCAAACAAGTAGCGTGGTGATTCAAGAAACCCTTTCTTGAATCACCACGACTCAAGAAAGATGATTTTAGAGTATAGACCCTAAGTATGAGCGGGCTGGTATTTACCTTACAGTTTTTTCACATATTAACCCATCATTCATTTCTCATCTGAAAGCAGTGGACGTCAGTGGACGTCAGTGAAGCAGTTTTTTTATAAACTTCATTGCACAAAAAGCAAGCGACGAAATCTATAAAGCTTTATCTACCAGCCAATCTATTCGGTGAAAGTAGAAGAAATAAAAACAGTCTTAATAATATCTATACTCTTTATTTTACACATTAAAATACACATAATTACAAATTCTGAATAGAAGGTTTACATAAGCAAATGTATAAAGAGGCGGTTTTATTGCTAATCAGCGATTTCATCCAGACAACCTTTAGGAGAAAGAGGTTGAGAAATGAAAAGTAGATACAAAGTATAGCTTACAAACTAATAAAATTAAACACAATATTAAGAAAACTAATAAAATTTAACAACTGTCTCTCAACAGTACTTCTTGAGTAAGAGTTCTTTTGCTTGTTTCAAAATTTTATATTATTTGAGGACATTTTACGATTGAATTTGCGATATTCTATCGTTTTTTTACTTTATTCAAATCGTTTTCACACGTGACGTCTTTTAAAACGCGAATGTATGAGATAACGTCCTTCGCTCAAAAACATGACATTGCACTATCCACTGATTCAAAAAAATACGACATTTCTTGTGGCATAAAGAAACTCCGACGAAGAGACTTAGATTTCCAACCCATCTGTCAGATAATATTAAGATTCAAATAGCTTTTGTTCGTGTTTTTGCTTATTTGGTCCAGTGGTTTATATATTTGGCGACAAATTACCTGATGCTGCGGTATTTTTAATAAAAAAAGACCTAGAAATGAACTTACGGTTCATGTGAATTTAACCTATCGAACACATGACCCTAAAATGATACTATTTACAATGTATACAAAGATTAGCCATTTTTACGTACGCATGACGTAATAGTGACTTTAATTATATAACAATGAAATATAATTCTATGAAATGAATATTATAAACATAATTCAAACGCCATGTTAAAGTTTTACGTAAATATAAAGTAAAAAATCTGAACTAATGAATTATATGTTACTTATAAATTACCTAAAATCTGACATAGCACATCATTTTAAGAGCTGAGTCAATGTTCGTCAAGTCATTCCTATTCTATTAAGTCCTTTCCATCCCATTTTATTAATTACTATCCGTTCCATGCAGTATCACCGGCGTAATTCCTATTTCCGTGGGATTATGACGAAATCCGTACAGCATCACGAAAATAGTCAATTTATGAAATTTTAAATCAATCATGAATAGTTTCGTAGATCTTGTGTTAACTGAATGAGTTTAAGGTATCTAAAGTCATATTGAAATCACTTGCTCAAAAAAGCCTTAGCAGAATTTAGGTGAAATTAGGTGCTCGAATTTAGGTGCTCGCGGCAAATGCACTCAAATTTATACTAAAATTATATTTCAAACCGTTGTAAAAGACTTTCCTGTCGCCATTTTCAGAAAATTGTTTCCCGTCTTGCGTAATTTGTCACCCAGTCTGCTGTTTTCAAGCATCCTAAAATGGAGATAAAATTTATGATATTACCAGAAACCTACCTAGAACGTGTTAGAAAAATCACGCTTGTTAAGAAAATGAAAACCTTTTATCATCATTTATCTAAAATTTGACATACTCGCTGATGTTGTGATGATTCCCAAAGATTCCCAACAGATATAACTTGACTATTGTAAGGTTCAACAAAATTCATCGGTAATATTCATTTGAAACACTCTTAAAACGATTGTTTAACGAGTTGTTTTTTTTTTATTTTGATAATCCTTGGCTTTTCCCAAAAAATGAAAAAAGTAATAAGTAATCTGTCCGATGTAAATTAAGTTAAATACAGTCGCTTGCACCGCCACGCACGGACGTTTTTTTGTGTGTGGCTCAAATGTTCATGAAAGACTGCCTAATGTTATGATTTTATGTATAGTAGCAGCCCATTAACGTACCACTGCTGGGCACAGGCCTCCTCACTCCGAGGAGCGAGGGTTTTTAGAGCATAGACCCACCACGCTGCTCCACTGCGGATTGGCAGGCATAGTACACAAGTGCACTCTCTATTCCTTCACTCTCATAGTCCGATGTGACGGGAATCCGACACGACCGGAGAGAGATCAGGCGCAGGACCGACGGCTTAACGTGCTCTCCGAGGCACGGGGGTGGAGCACACCGCCAACTTCCCAACTTCGGCCAAATATTGAGAAAATCTTAATAGAAAACTCAATATTGATTTTTGAATTGGCCCGACCCGGGACTCGAACCCAGGACCTCATGTCTGCTATCCATGCTAACCACTAGACCAATGAGGCAGTATGCTAATACTTAAACTATATAAACTATATATATATATATATATATATATATAGTTTATATATATATGTATAAGTAACATCTATATAAGTTAAACTATATATCTTTTGTTTATTAAATTAAGTCTCTGGTGTAGCGACATGTTGCGCTAAGCTTTGAAATAGTGAAAAACGTCTTTCTTGCCTTAATAGGCTCATGTCTTAAAAATTAAAACTTACCTCAAGGGTTTTCATTGTTATTCACGTCACTTATATAATCAAAACAAAAAATAATCACTAATACACACTCACAGTTAATTTATTACCACAAGAAAATTTAATGACGTTCGACGTGACACACGCACCGTTAACGTTCACTTTGTAACTGATTTATTGTTTGTTTTTTTCTGTTGTCTCGTGTTACCTTTAGGCATATTTTGTTACAACAGTTACCTAGAAGCGAAATAGATAATACACGTTGTGACTTAAAACGAAAGAGATTCTTATATTTCTGATTGCCCCAGGTTGGTAGAAAAAAAGAAATAAAAGGAAAAGAGTTTTACAAGAGGATTATGGGAGAAAAACGAAATGCTTATACTAAGTAAAGCGATATTGGAAATTCTATGATAAAACGCAGAGCTAGAGTTTTAAAATATTTTTTTCATCAGAGAGGTAAATTCATATCCTCGTGTTACCATTGGGAGAAACGCATGCATCATCTGGAGAAATTGGTCATAATATTGATAATTGACAAATTACATGCAAATATTGTCGCAAGTTTGTATCATTCATGCAATCAAATAAACTAGAAACCCATTTATTTTCCTCTTTTATCAGCGAAAAATATATTATAAGAATTTTGCAGAAAACATAAATGCAAATCTTTGAGAGCTGCTTGTAATGGTCCACAAGTCCTATCTTAGAATTGATGATAAGGACACTCCTTGAATATCATCGAGATATAAAACGGGACCCGTCATTATTTTTATGCAAATAAACCTTCGGGAATACAAGCGATTTATATCAAAAAATTGCTCCGGGAGAAAGTTATATACTGCTATTAAAAAAAATATTTTTATTTGCGTATTAAATATATACGGGGTTAATTTATTTGAATCATTTGATACTTAATAAAATTAGAGGGTACAGGCCGATGTATATAAAGAGAAACTTATCCCAGGAGTAATTCTTTAACATATGTAGTCTACCAATCTGTAATGAAGCAGCGTGGTGGGTCTATGATCTATAAATTCTTTCTCCTACGAGTGAGGAAGCCCGTGCCCAGCAGGGAAATGTTACCAGGCTGTTACTTGTCTTTTTTATGTTAAATTATATAATTGTAGTTAAAAACTAAACTCATAGTTTATTTGTACATTCAACTGGATACATGCGTCCAAATTAGTCCGGATCTACATTGGCTAATGAACATTGTTTGTTAAATCAATTTGCTTTTCAGCGTGTTTAAATGTTTAAATAACACTGAAATCTTTGTATAAATTTAAAAACATTAATGCTTAATTCTTTGAAAAGTACGATTTCATTAAAAAATAAATTTTGCATGACCGAATTAACAATACAACAAAAGAAATGGAAGTAGTATGATTAACTCAGTATTATCTTTTATTATTATGATATTACTGTTTTCGTTCTGCTTTGTGTTTTTGCTTTTTTAGTGAAAACTTTATTGTTTTTATGTTTAGTCTATTTTAATTATGAATAAGTAGGAATGCTCCTCCTTTTATATTAAAAAGTAAAAAAGTAAGAAGCAACCCATTCACGTCCCACTGCTGGGTACAGGCTGTCTCACTTATATGAGAGAGGGTTTACAGAGCATAAAAGCACCACGCTGCTCCACTGGGGGTTGCCAGGCATAGTACACTTGTGTACTCTCTATTCCTTCACTCTCATAGTCTGATGTGACGTGAATTTGATACGAAAGGACAAAGATCAGGCGCAGGACGTGTTCTCCGAGGCACGGTGGTGGAGCACACCGCCAACTTCCCAACTTCGGCCAAATATTGAGAAAATCTTAATAGAAAACTCAATATTAATTTTCAATTGGTTCGACCCGACTCGAACCCAGGACCTCATGTCTGTAGTCGAACATGCTAACCACTAGACCAATGAGGTAGATTATATTATTTTATTTATATTCGATAGAAGATATATAATAAACTATAATCTTAATAATAAGATTTTATACAAAAAACGTTTCTTTATATCATATTTTATGTAATACTCGAGTAAATAAGTAAAACTTATTACAAGTATTACGTTAATAAATGCCGAGTTTCAAAAACCACCACAAAATCATTTAATAAAAATGAAGCCTACACAATGGCTTCGCATTTAATTATTATTATTTTAAATATCCATTTTAGAATACAACATCCATTTTAGTTCAAATTTAAATATCCATTTTACTTTATATTACAAATCACAAATATAATAATTCTTGGTTTACCTGATGTGAAATTCTGATGGTCAATGATGATAGTAATTTACCTCTTATTATTTCTATACAGCATCGAAACGGAACTCAGTATTTTGCTTCGGGGTACGTCTTTACGTACCGTCCTCTCAGGACGGTAACTAGCCACGGCCGAAGCCTCCCACCAATCTAGACTCAGACAAATTAGGAAACGCAATTTCCTAAATTCGCCTTAGTGGGTTTGAACCCGTAACTTCTTCTAGCACAGCGAGTACTTGCAACACTGCGTTAGAAAGACCGTTAAAATAAAGTAAAAATTGCATAATAAAGTAAAAGTCGACATAATCTATAAGTCGCTACATCGTATCTTTCGTTATTTATGTTGAATTTGTTAAGAGCAGTTAAGATCTTTTACAACTTTTTCACGGAAGCTCTTATAATTAAAAAATACAGACGAGTTGATAACCATCTCCTTTTTTTGAAGTCGGTCAAAAACTACCGGTTGCATAAGAATATTGTTTTGACAACTATACGTGATTACAATCTATGCGATTTTATCATACAAAAGCCTTTATTTAAACTAATATTATAAAGAGGAAACATTTGTGTTTTTGTATTTAGGTTTGTAATGTTTTCACACAAAAACTACTTGACCGCTTTAAAAAACTTTTTCACCATTAGAAAGCTGCATTTTAAAATTATAATAACAAGATGGGAAAACATTAGTAAAAAATAAATCTGTTATTGCGTGCGCTGCGGAAATTATTGATGATAACATAAAACAATGTTCTACAACATTATAAAACGTATTGATATCTACAAAAAATTCGGCGATGCCTTATATCCAACTAAAACAGGCTGGTGCAAGTGCTGAATGGACATGGTTGTTTCGACAAGTACCTGCATCAGATTGTTCGCAGGGAGGAAACGCCTGCCTGCCATGGATGTGATACACCTGTGGATTCGGTGCATCATACTCAGAATGTGGGGACCCCAGCGGCATCTATTAACGCATTGACGACGTTGGTCGGAGGAAACCTTTCGCTGAAGGGCATAATTGGCGCAATGCTCACCGGTGATAGGGAATGGAGGGCAATGGCCTCCTGTGAATATGTTACTTCGCTGAAAAAGGCACATGAGAGGCCCAGGGAGAACGCTGTGAACGCTCCTTTACTTCGGCACAGGAGGTTGGTAGGAAGAGGCGGAGATTTGTGCGTCTCCTTCCTTTTTCTTAAATTTCCCAGAGGAATTTTCCGGAGTGCCAGGGTAGATTGCGTCTACCGATCCTCTGGTGCTCCACAAAAGGATGCGGAGGGTATCGCTGGGTTTTAATGGGTATTCTGCCTTACCAGTGAGTCCCAAACTCACGATAAGATTTTACCCTGATCGGGGTGTATAAAGGCCTTTCCCAGCGTAAAACAAAAGTTATGCCACTATAATTACTTTTTTTACAAAAGTTAAAAGAAGTACTGACAATAGTCGAACAATTATCATTCATATCTCAGTATTAATTATTATCTTACGAAATCATATTTTATTAAAGGCCGTTTCAATGTGTGTAAAATATTTTTTAAATTATTACAATCGGACATTCCATTCAAAAGATATTTTAAAATATCACTCAAAAGAAAATTGTATCGAGCCTTGTAACTGGGCCTGTGACTGGTAAGTTAGCTCATATTCCAAGGATACCAATGATAGCCACCGATATACCTACACTGTTTTTATTTTTATCAAGCTAAAACTTTAAGCTTTTTGGAGCGATTTAAAATAAATTTTTCATTACCTCATTGAAATCGAGAATATTTCAATACCTCTAAAGTATTTTTAAATTTGCTGACGTCGGCACTGTACGTAAATGATATTACGAATTCAAAAAATGTATTAGTTAGATATAAATTCGTTATAAAATAAAATTTGTATCTTCTAATTTGGTTAGGGGTTACACCGGAATACAAATTATTTGCTATGCGGTACGTTCTTAGTAACTGGCCATGGCTGAAGCCCCAGTCCAATCCGTTGCCTACATTTGTAAGATATTTAGCATAAATCTATTAATTAAACTCTGTATCAATGTTATTAAAGTAGATTAAGAAATATTGCCAAGTCCATTGGCAATATGTCTTTATTTGCAAGAATATAATAAAAAGAACACAGATAGTATTTATTATATATGATTAATGGCTAACGTTGTCTCCGTTTATATTTTTATACACTTTTAAAATCATCGAAACGTTTATAGTTTGGACAATAATATAAAGATGTTTTTAGACCATTTAACTCGCTTATTCGTTTTTTTTCTGAAATCTTAGTGCTTGACTGTAATCTCACCTGACGATTAATGGGGATACAGTCAGAGTCCGTCACAGCGTTGCACTGGAAAACAAACTATTTGCTTGGCAGTAAGTTTTTGCTGGTAGGGTAGTAACTGGCCACGGCCGAAGTATTCCAGTCGAGCCTCAGATAAATTAGAAAATGCAATTTGTCAAATTGAAACCAGGACCTCTGGTAGCAAAGATATTGCATAGTTTGTTATATCAAGTATTAAGAGTTAAATATAAAATCCTAGATATGTAATATAGTGTTTCAAGAACATGGCTTTTGATGGCCTCACTGGCGCAGTGGTGTGACTATTTCCTTTTTTGACAAAGGTCCTGGGCACGATCCCCTGTGGGGTGAATTTGGGAAATTGCATTTTCTAATTTGTTTGAGTTTGGACTGGTGGAAGGCTTTGGCCGTGTCTAGTTACTACCCTACCAGCAAAGACGTATCGCGAAGCAAGAGGTTTGTGTTCCGCTACGATGCTGTGTAAAAACCATAAGAGGTAAACGGCATCTTACAAGATTAGTGCACTTCCAGTTTAGACTATATCATCGGTTACCATCTGGTGTGATCAAAATGAAGCGCTTACCTATTAGCTGTAATAAAATCATGTCCTGGATTTATAAATGGGCTGATTTAATCATCGAAATTACCTAATCGTCAAAAAGGTTAAAATGCAAGCTTTATGTTGGAAACGTCGATATTATTCGTCGATGGTAAAAATCTATCGATTAGAATCTGTGTTAATATTATTAAACAATCCTTTGTACGCCCAATAAATAAATATTGCCAATGGAGTTAATTTGCATGAATATAATAAACAGTTTCATATCTCGAGTTATATTCAAGAAATGTCTGCATCGTGGATATCGCAATTGAAGCTATCGACCCCGTTACTACAGTTGCTTCAACATTTACATATCGTATATCCAAATTTTCATTCATATTTATGAGATATATAAAAAAATATTGTGTGTTATTAATGTTAATAGCCAGTTAAATGTTAGATTTTATTTTAATTTAATAGACACACTGGCATATTAAGCGGAACGTTAAAAAAGGTTTGATATCAGTAAGTGCATATAGTTCATTTGTTCTTTTAGTAATATATATAAGCAACTTTTTTTCCATGTTATCGATAAACCTGAAAACTACTGGACTGATCGGCATGAGTCCATGACCATTCGACGCGGCATTATTGGTAGAAGGTTTTAGGCTATTCATTTTTTTTTCAAATTTATGTGGATAAGTCATTTGTTTCTGCTACGAAAACAAATGACATCACATCTTCTTCATATTCGAGCGCACAAAGACCGGAAAAATATCTAGCGTCACTTATAAACGCGTTTTCACACACCCTCTCACCCATCTCCCCACGCACTCCCACGCATCCACCCACGCACTCCCACGCATCTACCCACGCATCCAAAAGGTTGTGATATGAATTATTAGACCGTTGTCTACAGCAACGGTTTTGTTAATTCATCTGTAATATAAAAATGAGTAGCAAAATGTGTTGGTAAGCGCATAACTCAACAACGCCTGGGTCAATTTTGACAATTCTTTTTTTTATATGTTCGTTTAAGTCCAAGGATGGTTTTGACGGCAAGAAAATGTCGAATAATTGCAGAGGACAACCCTAAAAATAGCCCTTATCTATTTCCCATACAAACATATTCTAAGTAACATGCAGAGTCAATTTGAATTTTAGTGCTATTCAATAAAAATGTAATGGTAAATTACTAGTACTCACTGTTGTCTTAGCAATGTAGGTGTGTTCCTAACGTCAAGGAGTCAATTAGCACTTTATTACCGCTGCACAAAGTTAAAAATGAATTGAATAGTAACAACCCGTCCAAATTGAAAAGTCACAAAATGTAAGAGCTATAGATATTTAGTACTGCTGTAATTTCATTTCGAAAATAATTCGTTAAACTGAAATCTGCCACATTCTAATTCTTTTTGACAGAACGAAGTCTGTCGGGTCTGCTATTATATTCTAAAGAGGATATTATAATTATTTGTTTTTATATGAATATATGTATGTATGTTACGTTTTCACACAAAAACTACTGGACTGATTTCGAGAATTTTTTCACCATTACAAAGCTACATTTTCATTGAGCGACATAGGCTGTATTACTTTCTCAAAAAAAATAGGGATTCCTAATAAAAACGCATTAATATAGGTGTGAAACCCAAGGCGTGAAACAAAAAATCTGTTATCGCCTGCGCTGTGAAAACTATTGTAGATTGATCAAAAATGATCTACAATACAATAGAACGCATTAATAGCTACCAAAAAAGTCTGAAGTACCATATGTCTAACTACTGTAGTTATGCCACTATAACTACTTTTTTGCATTTTAAAAGTTAATAAAAGTGCCGGCAATAATCAAGCCATATTATCAATATCTCTGTTGTAATCCTTATCCTATTACAATATATACAGTCAAGTCCATCCACAGGCTCCTCATCACGGCGGAGCTTCTCCACTCACCACCACTCCCGGTTATCACTGTAAAAGCCATGTAGGGCTAACTGCTACAGCACATTTAAAAAAAAATGGGCTGTGTTATAGACACGACCTTTTGCTGTACATGAATACGTCTCGTAATAGGTAATATGAACATTCAAAATAGGGAGGTTCCCCCTCCGCCACGCAAGATATGCTACAGTCTTTACTCAGCGTTATAAAATCTTTGATTTTTTAGCTTTTAGCGGTGCTGTAATTGAATATCAAATGGAGGTGATAAATATGTACTACATCACTAAATAACATTCGTTGTTTTGAATTTCCTTCATTGTGAATGCGATTTTAAAGACTATTCACTTCAAAAGTTAGTAGTCCATTGACGCAGTCAAGCCCTTCCATGTGCTCCTCATCATGATGGAGGTTCTGCTTTAGGCTCCCCTCCCGGTNATAAAAATGTAATGGTAAATTACTAGTACTCACTGTTGTCTTAGCAATGTAGGTGTGTTCCTAACGTCAAGGAGTCAATTAGCACTTTATTACCACTGCACAAAGTTAAAAATGAATTGAATAGTAACAACCCGACCAAATTGAAAAGTCACAAAATGTAAGAGCTATAGATATTTAGTACTGCTGTAATTTCATTTCGAAAATCATTCGTAAAACAGAAATCTGCCACATTCTAAATCTTTTTGGCAGAACAAAGTCTGTCGGGTTTGCTAGTATATTATAAAGAGGAAAGATTTGTTTTTATATGAATATATGTATGTATGTTACGTTTCACACAAAAACTACAAAAGTTAGCATGTGCTCCTCATCATGATGGAGGTTCTGCTTTAGCCACCCCTCCCGGTTACGCTGTAAAAGCCAAAAAAGCTACACATTTCGAAAAAAAACTACGCAGTTTAGTTCGGTTCATACAGATTCACTAAGGTATTAAAGTATATGTCGTGTATTAATTCAGTTAGGTCGCCCTAACACTTATCACCAGGTGAAATGACAGTCAAAAGCTAAAGTGAACGTAATAAAAGTAAAATAATACAATCAGTTTGTGTAACGAAATAAAGACACCTACGCTTCATTGAAAAAAACAGTGTTATTACAGAAAAGATCCCCAGTTTATGAAGTAGCCATAATCGTTTTCACTGCTATTAATACTGAATAATGAGCTATTGAGCGCCACTTTCTATAGACTCCGGAAAGAAAAACATTCTCTGTTCTGCCTAGTGACGTCATTTCCTTATACCCTTTTCAACTGTATATAAAATGATATGAATTCTTTTATATGTAAATGCGAAGAATTTGTATACGTCCTGGAAGGTTTTAAGGTGTTTTCAAGCTCTTAAAGAAATCTAAGTAATGACATTGTGAATAAATCACTACAAAAATTTTGATCTCGTGTGTTTCTCTGTTATTATTTACTAGGCTTATAGACTTTAAAAAAACGTATTGTAGTTGTCGTCAACAAATATCTCCTTGCTTTTGGTCCCAATATCAACAACACGTCTCATTCCCATAGCATCACGCCTGATTCCCATAGGGGTAGCCAGAGACTTGCATATCCCTTCGCGTCTTTCATTCTCATTAAACCTTTCATACTTGTTTGTCGCTTTAGAGTACTCTTGACCTGGTCCTTATTTAAAATGTTTTGGATTTGGTCCAGGACCGTTTGCCTTGGTCTTCCCCTTCCAACTTTCTCATTCACTCTTGACTCATAAATCCTTTTTATCAGTCTTCTTTCATTCATTCTCTCTACGTGTCCAAACCATCTAAGCATACCATTCTCGACTTTAGGAATCACATCTTTCACATTAAATACATTTATACCACAATGTTCTCTTATCACATTATTTCTTACTTTGTTACTAAGTTTCAATCCACTCATACTTCTCAACGCTCTCATCTCTACCGCATATATTTTACTTTTATGCTACTTCTGCCATACCCAACTTTCACTACCATACACATAAGTGTTGGCACCAAAACACTCCTGCATGCACAGCCTGTCTGGTCCTTTGAAACACCATCTGGCTCCTTTCAATATTACTTTCTCATGTTCCAGCTTTTGTAAATTTAGATCCCAAGTATACAAATTCTTTCACATCTTCCACTTATTCCCAATCTATCAAAATATTAGACGATATATATCATTATGACTAAGGTAAAATACACTGAACATACAAGATAAAATAAAAACCCTCATAGCGTTACAACAACCCAAAAGGGTTCAACGTATGCATTCAGGTAATTACCTACTAATACATAATTACCTATTCCAACCCTCCCTGCTTTATCCCAGGGATCCATTATTTTTAACGATGATTCAGAAGTTATATGATTTATTTTATATTACACAAACCTTATTTTGGGCCTTGTCATAGGTATTTTTTTTGTATAGACTAGGTAATCGGAATACTCTCTATTTCAACTTATACTATTAGTTTACACTCTCCCAGTATATTGTTAAAATTTTACTTTTTCATAAAATACTTTTTTACTTTTAGTAGATGGTGATTTATATTAAGTAAAACTATAGAATGGCATCTATTTCGAAGCTTTTATTGAAGATTTAAGGATTCTTTTCTATGTAAAGAGCTTAAGAAATTCGAGCAATATGGCGAAGAAAATGATAAAAAAGTAATATTAATTATTACAACAGGATTTAGATTAGCTTTATTACTCTTAAGCTATACTCAAATAGTTGCTCCTCTTCTTAGTGAGTTTCTACATTACAAAAGGTATCACCTTGTTAAGATTCAAGTCAATCACGCATAGTTTTGAAGATCTCGTGGTGACTTTATAACTTTAATTCGATAGTGTCCAGTGTGACCAACAACTATAAATAAAATCTACTAAACTAGTTTAGAGCAAAATACGGGAGATATTGATTTTAGTGAATTGGTAACATGTAAAAAGACTTAATATAAAGTATATTTAGAATAATTGCAACACTCAAAATGTCAATTTTCTTCGAAAATGACGTCGACGCCGAAGACATTTGTTTGCAAATTTTTTTTGCATAAAAAACTCTGTCGAATTAAGTGTTTGGTCTAAAACCAAATCCTCAATATAGCTTTTCTAATGAGACTTGTAGTGTGCACATTGTTTGAATTTGATGCTTATGTAACCTAGTTGATAACAGGACTTGCATCAGGGCCCGAGCAAGCGGGCTATGATTGAAAGGTGGATAGAGCATCTGAGGTCCGCCCTCACCTGGAAAAGTTGCTTACCAGGGAGTATGGATCGCTCTTGCAGACTGGTGCAGATTCTAACCAGACACGGTTGTTCCGGAAAATTCCTGCACCGAATTGGCCGTGAAGAATTAGTCGCCTGCCCTGTGTGTGGTGCCGCTGTTGATTCAGCGCACCACATTTTAGCAGAATGAGCACCCAGGACAAGTGCTGGTGGCATTGACTGGCGCGGATCTTTCGCTGGAGAGCGTTATACGCGATGCTGTCCAGTGAGAGATGTTGAGTGGGAGTGACTCTCTTCTGTGAGACGGTCATCTCGCTAAAAGATGCCCATGGACGAGAGAGGGAAGACGCAGTCAATGCTCCCTCTCACCGCAGATGCAGGCGGGGTTCCAGGCTGCGTATATTTGTACCCGTTATGCTGCCTTCGTGAACTCTCGGCCGAATCCATCCGATACATCAGAAAGGAATGTGCGCGCTTCTCTGCGGATTTTAGTGGGTATTGCGAGTTCCCCCACTCGCTGAGACCTACACTCCCGACAATAGTCGGGTGCATATATCCATTTTCCAGCGTAAAAAAAAGAACTTGTAACTAACTATATCTAGATATAAAAAGTGCATCCAAAGTCGGATAAAGTACAGCTATATTAAAAAAATACCGATTGCGTAGTTTCGCAGTCAAACTCATTAACAGAATATATGGAGACAGATAGAAGATCTAAAACGGTTTAAATATAATTTTTTCAGTTCAAACAAAGAAACGAGTCTGTTTGTCACAATTAAAATAACACAAAGTAAATCGAAGATGTGTATACTTGAGTCGTTAGCAAATGAGTCACCAGTATAAATATCAGCTGGACATCGTGAGTGACATTATAAAAAAAGGTTTAAGAAATGTCAGTCGAATAAGCAACTGGATGTATTTACTGTTCTTAACAAAGAAAGATTTCAACCAATTGTATCTCGCAATTCGTAATGCGTAAGTTTTTTTGAAGACAGTAGTTTTATAAATAACGTTATTTCACTTCTGTCGTGTTATATTTTATATGTCTTTCTTTTTTTTGCTGGCAGTTTAGCGCTTGATTGTGATCTCACCTGATGGAAAGTGATGATACAGTCTAAAATGGAAGCGCGCTAATCTGTTAAGAGGCGATATACCTCTTATGGCTTCTACACAGCATCTTACAGGAACACAAATCTTTTTGTTTGGTGATACGTAATTGCTGGTTGGGTGGCAACTAGCCACGGCCTAAGTCTCCCACTAGTCCACACTCAGATAAATTAGAAAATACATTTTCCTAAATTCGTCCTATCGGGGATCAAACCCGGGACCTTTGCTAGCAAAGCGAGTCCTCATTGATGATGTCTATATATAACTTATCCAAATTTGTTTAATGATATCATCGTGGAACTATTTAGATATTGTATTTATATAGTTTGACTATACGCTCATGCAAAATTAGCATTACTAATTGATCATAAAGTTTAGGTCATAATGAGTCTGAAAACTTCCATTAGGAATTTAATAATTATATTCATATAAAATAACTGAAATCATTCATACAATTTATTTGTATATTTTTTCATGCAAGATAATATTGTTCTTTTAGTTTTCCTCAAATAAATATCGTGAAATTTGTTTAATAACAATTACAATAAATAAAGCCATCTTATGCAAGCTTTCAATAGAACTTGAGTGTATTAATAAGAAAGTATTTTGTTAATAAAGTGCTCTATTTAAAGATATATAATACAATGTGTATAAAAAGTGTACATATTTTTACAGAGAATTAGTAGAAAATTTAATTTATTTTATGGTACAGTTATATGTACGTAAGTTTCTTGAAATACACCAACCGTTATTTTCTGCCATAACTATTCCTATAACAACGGTTGCCTGTTAGAGATCACCATAAAATTTTTATTCATCAACTTGATTATGATATATATTTTTTATAGAAAGTGTGTGAGGGAACATTAGGAATTGAAAACACGTTTAGAAAAGTGTAATTCTACATGAAATACAATGAAATAAAATTTAATTTCAAGAGTAATCTCAGACGTCTCTAATCTATTGTTTCTTCATTCAAGTTAAATCATGAAGCTTATAAGAAAGACGCTTGGTGAATAACTTTGAACTAACAACTTGTTTATTGTGCACAATCTACACACGTGTTATATACGTTATTCAACATGAGTATAATATGTATTTAATGAAAACGTGTCCTAATTTAAGCGATAATCTGATAAGGGTGGAACAATTTATGTAATAGCACGAACTAATAATCCTAACAAATACAATTAAGCTTCTGTATAATCAAATATCCTATACAATAGTACATCGCTGCTTTGGCTGAATAATGACACAATCTAATATTTTAGTTTTAAACACACAAGAAGAAAGATAATCAATATATTTTTAGACTTACATTCAAATAGCCAACAATAACGCTGTTGCATGTCAGTGCATTTAATCATGCTGTTTAATTTTGAATCACTCTCCTATAAAACTTGCCTTTTTTATCGTGTCACTATTCAATCAATGTAGTAATTTGTATATTGCTACAGGGATCAATTAATGCTCTCACTGGAGTAATAATGGAACGAACAAAGACCTCTGGTAGCAACACCAGTCCTATAGTTTTACTAGCAGAGATATGCCTTCCATTCTCTCTCCCTGAAATTAGGAAATTGTATTTTATTATTGGTTTGGGTCTGAATTGACGGGACACTTAGATCCTGGCCAGTTTCAACCCAACTACCAAACACTTGTTATCCATACAATGTTGTGTAGAAACCAATAAAAGATAATTACCTCGTACAAGATTAGTGCCTTGCTATATTAGACTAATATACATTACCATAAAATATCACTGTTAAGTATGATAAAAACACTAACTCATGTTAATTAACTAACAACATTTATTCTTTCCTATAACCTTCTTTTTAATAACTACTTCACTATTTGAATTTATACAATTTAGCACTATTTCTCTTTAAAACAAATACACCACTAAGCAGCTGGGAAGACTATCCTCACAATTGTCCAGCTCGTTAAAATTGCCTCGTATTGCATAACATTTCACAATATTGCACAAGGATTCTTGATATTTTTAATTTAATCACTCAATAATTCCCAACATTTCAGAGCTATCAGTGTTGTCACCCAAGTATCTATTGACTTGATTGATTGATTGATCTAACTGACATAAGGAACCCATTAATGGACGTTTTGTGTTGAAATAGTAAACAAATCTACTATAAATGAAAAGACATACAAGTAGAGACAGGGTTATCTATTTAAATAAATTAAGCAATTCGACCTACTCTACTAAACTAGAACTTTCATAGAGAGACTTCAATGGTTTGTTGTCTAATTCAAGCATTGAAATCTCTCTTTGAGGGTTCTAGTGCTTGTGTCAGAATAAACGGGGCGTACACGGAGTGGTTTCCTATCAAAAGAGGTGTTCGACAAGGATGTGTTGCGTCACCATGGCTATTCAACCTATTCATGGTTAACTGTTTCACAGATTTAAAAGAAAGTATGTATGGATTAAGAATGAATGAATTACTCATCAAATGTTTAATCTACGCTGATGATCAAGTAATACTTACGTCATCCGCTAATGAGCTACAGGAGACGGTAAATATTATGAATAAAGCTTTGAATGGGAAAGGAATGAAAGTGAATGTAAACAAAAAGAAAGTTATGCCCTTTGAAAGAGATGAATCTATGATAAATGGCAATATTTTGATAGATGGAAAACAAGTGGAAGAGGTGATAGAATTTGTATACTTGGGATCTAAATATACAAAAGATTTTCGTTCAATATCACTCAGTGCCTGAAGACCAAAATCTTCGAACAGTGCGTGTTGCCAGCGATGACCTACGGTTCTGAGACTTGGTCGCTGAATATGCGCCTCATGCGGAAGCTCAGAGTCACTCAGCGTGCGATGGAGAGAGCTATGCTTGGAGTTCTCTACGTGATGAATCAGAAAAGAAGAGATCCGTTGTAGAACCAAAGTCACCGACATAGTCCTACGAAACGTGAACCTGAATTGGCAATGGGCGGGGTACATGGTCCGAAGGACCGAGAGACGTTGGGGGCCGAAGGTCCTGGAGTGGCACCGGACGGCGCAATGTAGGCAGATCCCCCACAAGATGAACTGATGATATAAGAAGGTCGCCGGTAGCCGCTGGAGCCAGGCGGCGCAAGATCGGGCCTTGTGGACATCATTACGTGAGACCTATGGCCAGCGGTGGTTGTCCCTTGGTTGAAGCGACGACGATATTAAAAAGCGTTTTTTTTGGCTTTACTTTATTTTTTACAGAACTGCACATAAGAAGTGATTGTTTTTAGTTGTTATGTATATTTTATGTCAGAATCTAGTGCTTAAACTTAGTGGTTTTTTTAGAGATTGAGCATTCAAAAGTTAACTTAACAAAGGGTCATTAATAAACTATAACATTATTGTTAGCGATTATAATTTTTCAATACCATTATCTAACAGAATAACATCCAAACTGTAATTTGGATATGAAAACAACATACAATTTACGATCATGAATAAAATGTGTTTCAGTAATGAAATAGATATTGTTCAAGCTAATGTAATCAATATTTTCAATACAATAGAGTTCATTTTAAGGGAACTATGAAAGTAATAAATTTTACGCGACACTTAAATATTCTGCAGGCCACGTTAGAACTGGACTCTAGTCCATAAGGTGTAGTAATACTGCGATAGCAATATTGCCATGTCGTCAGTATTGATTTAGACACAGCATTTAAATAACAGCTGCAAGTTATTACTAGTTGTAGATCTTTAAAACCACGAAGCCTAAAAAATTGCTTCTTTACAATACAGAGGAACTCAGCAGTGCTGAATTACTGACATAATTTCATTTTTAAAAAGTGCGTGCGTACAAAGTACGCATATTAGAAGTTAAATTACTTTGGCAAGCAATATTTTAAGTATTTTTTATATTTATACAAATCTATAAGTTGAGATTTCTGAGACTTAGAGGGAGGGAAAAAGGAAGATATGTAAGGAATTTAATTGTCACTGAAATATTAAGTGTCGAAAATTATAAAAATAATGACAGTTCACGGCGTTTATATATTGTTGTTGTTGTACGTCCATAAAAATATTGACTCCTTTAGGAAAAAATTAATGCACCTCATATAACTTAAGAAATAAAAATAAAATTGACAAGTCATTCAAGGGTAACTACAAAGGGTACAAAGATACAAAGATGTGCTATTTGTCAATATTAGAAATTATTAATTCAATTTCGCTTTTGAATTTAAAGTTTAGACAAGCGAATTAATGAAATACTTTATATTTTATGAAAAATAGTACAATAAATTGTTAAGCCACGAGTGGCAAATTTAAATGCAAAGTCTTATTTGTAAATATTAAAACTACCTAACTGTAACACTAAAACAATCTTCTTGACGCTAATCACGCGTTACATCCAGAAAAACTTTACCCTCATGTGGCTAAAAAGTTTCACTTCAAAAATCATTTTAATTTACTTTACAATTTAATAATTACAGTATTAACATATTAATATTGCTTGCGTTAGCGGTTGGCGCACGGCTCCATTACCTTAGCTAATAATGGCAGTTCACTGCGTATACATATTAGAAAACTTGTAGTATGTACACAAAAACATTGACTCTTTTAATAAAAAGAGTGAATGTATATCATATAATTTACGAAACAAAAACAAACTTATGGTAAATTCTAGTAGGTTGCATAAAATTAACAACTCATTTAAGGGTAACTGTATACGTTTCTATAATAAACTATCTAAAACGTCTAAGTCTTTGTTAAAAGAAAGTTGATAGCAAAATCGTATTATAAGTTGCAAAAGTACTTAGACGATAGAAACGCGTGGGAGTGAACGAACTGCTCTAATTTGAATTGAAATATATTAAACTAATATGATATTGCAATGATGATAATAACAAAACACCCGACTAAGTTTATTGTGAGCTCTTCTCGGATCAGGGCGCGGAGGAACCCTCGTAACTTTAAGTCGTTCTGGAGTATCATCATCAGATGTACATTGGAATTAGAGTGTGGAAAAAAAAGGTAAAAAAAAATATTTGACGATTCAAAAGTGCTGCAATATGCTTACTTGAATAAAGATATTTTGATTTGATTTAGCTCTACCACGCGAATGCTCGGTAAGTTTTTTTCATCGTAATAATAAATGGGCTGGTTCCCATCTAGGTTTAATGCAGTGTGAGTCATTCCAGGTATAGCAATTGCTGTCACATCTACGCCGTCAATGCCTGCATCGATTGGCGGTGGCAGAAGAAGCTCACGAGGCAGGGGACGATTAATGTTTCCTGGTCTAGAATGGTGGCCTGTAATCCCGTGGATCTGTGTGTGCGAGGAGTGGTCCGCTAGGTTTCAAACATCTTCGTCACCATTCCATAAAATTAGGAATCCCATTTCAATGTTTCGTTTTCTTGAAAAGAAAATCAGCGCCAAACCGTTTCAATATGAAGCCGTTAATGGTTGAACTATAGATGGGAAGGTACATTGTTTGATAGAAATTATGGAAAACGAAATTCGTTGCTTATCTATAATATAATAATGAATCGCAAAATGTGTTGGTAAGCGCACTCAACAACACCTGGGTCAATTTTGAAAATTCTTTTTTAAATGTTCGTTTGAGTCCAAGGAGGGTTTTACGGCGAGAAAAGTTCGAATAATTGCAGGGGAATACCCTAAAAACAGCCCTTTTTTGTTTCCCATACAAGCGTTTTCTAACTAATATGTGGATTGATGGATGTCAATGTGACCTTTATTGCTATTCAATTGAGTTCTTAATAAATAATAAGTACTCACTGTTGTCTAAGCAATGTAGGTGTGTTCTTACCGTCAAAGAGTCAATTTCACTTTATTACTGCTGCACAAAGTTCAAAATCAATTGAATAGTCACAACCCGACCAGATTGAATAGTCACAAAAATGTAAGAGCTATAGATATTTAGTACTGCTGTAATTTCATTTCGAAAAACAAACGTAATGCTGAAATCTCACGTCACATTCCAAATCTTTTTGACAGAACGAAGTCTTTTGGGTCTGCTAGTGATAATAAACTAAAGTATCGTGAAGATGTCCTCAGATTCATTCCATTTAGAAGAGTTACTTTTAAACAGTGCCTTTTTGTCATCTGAATCAATATAGGTGAGGAATGGTGGTTGAAATGGATATTAAGCTTTTTTGCGACATAAATTATATATACTATTAGTATAAGGATAAGGAGTTATTTGTTTAGTTGAACGTACTAATCTCAACATGGACTGGTTTAGATTTAACAATTATTTGATATGAATGATAAATAATAGTTCATTTATGGAAGAAGATTATTAACTATATATCATCAGGTTACAACTAATAGAAGCAGAGCATCAATGAAAAATGTTGCAAAAAAGGGGCAACTCAACTTCAACTTTACTTTAATTTTTTTAGAACTTCTGTTGCGTGTATTTAAACAAAGTATTACCACGTCAAAAATTCAAAAAAATGTTTACAATAACATTTCTATCTCTAAAAATATCGAGTTATTTTAATATTATTTAGAGCAATCAAATTCTTTTCTAGCTCTTATGTGACGCAGACGAAGTTGCGCGTGTTAGCCAGTACCCTATAATTATACAATATAAAAATAATTTACACAATAAAATACTTTTGTTTCCCAAGGTTTTTTTGTCACATACAAATATAAATTTTATTGTAATGGAGTAAAGTCTATTTCCCCTAAAACCGTGTACAAATGTAATATAATGTACAACACTTAAGTATTCTGCCGTAGTGTCCAGAAGGGTGGATATTAAAAACGTTTGGACGTCGTTATTTGGTCGCCTATTTTGCAAAATATTATGAACAAAAGTCATCATTTTTTTTATTTCTAACCATAATTTTGGAATTATTCATTAAAGAGGAATGATGGTCTAGTGAGGAAACGTTTAAGAGAGAAGTCTTAAGTGCTTTTAGGAGGAAATCTGTATAATAAAGAGGAGAGAGCCCACCACTTCTTCTGCTAGACGGTAAAGGCCCACGGGCGAGAGAGGGAGAATGCTCTGCATACTCCATCCGACTGCTGAAGGAGTTGGGGTTGTTCTCGCCGTCGCTTGGCTATCAAAAGATGCCGCCCTAAAGGCTGGGGCCCATTGCAGCTATAGGGCCAGCTGTCAGCCAATTCGTCGGCGCGGAGGGGATGAGTCTAGGAGAGATTCGAGAGGTGCCGAACGGCTAGTAGGGAACTCTCACCTACCTCGAGTCCAGGCGCCCCTCTCCTCGAAGGCGTCGACTCCGGCAGGTGTCTGTTCACGTGAATGTGTGTACTGTAAAGTGTAGTTGTGGGATGTACAGAGTATGTAACCTGCCAAAGCGTCGCGGATGTCCGTGATCGGCGACGCTGGTTTACTCTTCCGTTCCCTGGCTCCAATGGAGGGAAGTCTATTGCGTCCAACGCGTCGAGGATATCATCTATTCCCCCGAACCAAAAGACGCGTGGGATCCCGCACTTCCTTCCGCACAAAAACTCAAAAATCTCGCGACGGCCCTAGACCGCGGCCGTCCTCAAAGCGCTTCCGAGTTGAACCTTTTTCCGAAAACCAAAAGATTCTTACCCCACAGATAAGAGATCTCGACAGACTATATCGCGCCATGCACAGAGCAACGGTAACATCGTGCGCGAACAGGGGTTCTGGGTGGCATATATTTGCGTACTTTAGTGGATCTCATTAGGGAAGAATGCGAAAGCAGGTGTTTCACTCACTGATGAAGAGGGTTCCGCTGGGTTTTTGTGTGTATTGCGATACTGACTGGTCGTCGGTTGGGACTGGTGCGTAAATGCATTTCTTAACAACAAAAGATGGCGTGTGGCTTTCAGTGGGAGATTAACCAGCTGCTACTTATCTTATTTAAAGTTAGGAAACCTGATAAGCTCCTTAAGGTTTTCCAGAGGAAAGCACTAAGACAGCCTTATATGCATCAGTAATTTATATTTTAGTATCCTTTTATATATATTCTTTTTAAGAATGGCGTACAATAAAGTATAAAAGTGAAATATATATAAGAGCAGGCTAGTTTGCTAGTTATCTTATAAAGGTGTCAACCTACAGCTTTTAATTTATTGCAGCTAGCTCTCGTGCGGAGCGGTTAAGAGAGCAGTCTATTTTAACATGACATCCACAGTTTGTGAACACTTGGCATTTTGCCGGCCGTGGGATAAAGCCTATTTTATTTTTTGCAAGGGAATACCATAAATTATTTAAAACTGGCTTAATTTACCGAGTTTTATTTATGTGTTTTTAAATTTCAGCAATCGAACATCAAATTGTAGCTTTTTCCTGTGTTTTTTCAATTACCGGAGCTTTATACATTTTTTGTATCCCAGATTGGAATTGTTGGTAATAAAAACTGTGGCTTTATTATTTTATCAGCTAAAATTGTTTTTATTTTGCGAAAGTCAAGTTTGTTATATTTAGTCAATAGTTATAAATAAATTGCGTGTCTTATAGTTTATAAATGGATCTCACTATAGGGAGTATGGTTGGAGCCATGTTCGGCGGAAAGAAATGCCCCAGACAATTCGGAAATTATTCCTCCACCAGTCTTCGCGATAGGAGCACCCCTGACAGACAACTTCTTGCGTGCTGCAATGTAAGAGCAGCCTCAGGGATATCAGGGAAATCCTGGAGCATATCATTCTACGCTCCCGGCTTCGTAATTCTAACACGACTTACAACCGTATTTTTACGTTCCAATCACCACCGGCGACCACCACACCACATCTTTAGCGACGGTATCTCACGTATAACTTTCAAGTCTTGAAACTGCCAGTAAACTTGACGACGAGATGATTAAAGACATATTCTGATGCTCTGATAAAGCTGATGTAGTGGTAGGTGATAATAGCAGTCTTCGGTTGCCTTATACAGCGACTAAGATCTCTCCGCGGTCGGTACGTCCTCAAAACTCCCAGTAACTACTGCTGTAACCAAACTGCTGTATGATAAAGACGTTCATCTGTTTGTCTTGCAAGTCACCTATCTAGACGATGGTCAGCAAGCTTTGATTTGATGAATTGGCGGAATATCTAAATAAATTCGATTTCGTCGTGAAAATGTTGCCGGTTTTCTGCACCAGAAATTAGTCCATAGTCTGCGTGTAACGGACTAGTCCGTACATAAATAATTATATTTATGTATTTTTCATACTTTCATACATACATAAAAAAGAGTACAAAAATATATTATTTATTAATCATAAAATAAAATTAATATATTAAGAAGATTAAATCAGCAAATAATTACAAAATATTATTAAAGTCGGATTCACGTATAGACGGGGCGCGTTCGTGTATTGAACCGCGCGGATCGTCACGACAGCCTCCGCGCATATATAGGGAGTGGTGAGCGGCGCGAAGCGACGCGGCACGGAGATGTCGCGAATGTATGACTGCATGTATTGTATGAGATTATGCGCCTAGCGAATAGAGGGACCGAATTTAAATATTAAAACAATATTTAAATTATAATTAAATATTATAAATAAAATAATAAATGTCATACATTACTACTGGGGCGATACACATATTAGTTGAGTTTATCTTGACTATTTCGAACGAGCGTGCTTCGGCATGCCTACAGTTGGTGTTGCGATCCTACCTTTCACTAGGAGAGGTTGGGGTTCGACTCCAGCTTATTATGGTGTCTTAAATGATACTTTATGGAGGTGACTCCATGAAGTAGTGTAAGACATCGTACTGAATATTACTTTGGTGCGTACTGGGGTCGTCTTGGGTTTCAGGCCTGTATTGATTTCGATCTTTATAGCGAGCCTCGCTCAAGGGCTTCCCCAGGCTGTTCGTCGTTAGGGCGGGGTTTCAGGCCTGTGGCCATTGTGTTACAGCGAGCCTCGCTCCACCTTGACGGCAGACAATCAAAGTTACTGTAGTTGTTTTGGGTGATACGGGTTGTGTTTCAGGCCTGTTGTAGCCTCGGCTATGGCAGTGAGCCTCGCATAACTTTGGACGCCTAGGACTCTAGAGTAGTGCTAGTACAATGTGGTTTCTGAAATGTTACTGATTGATGATCCGGCGCTATAAGCGTCGTCATCGTTAATCGGTAGTGCTAGAGCCATGACCGAATGTTGCTAGGCGTTGCGTTAGCTTCTGCGTAGCAGTGATGGACAAATGAACACTGATCTTGTGGGCTTGCTCACATGTGAAGTGTTCGCCTGTTAGGGACAATCTCTTAGCTTACTATTAAATGTAATAAAAATGACATTGTAGCATGTCATAGATATAGGGCCGCTGGTCGGGCCTTTATTATCAAGGCTGCGGGCTAGCTTATAGACAGTGTGGCCTGCATATCCCTTTGCTTTCAGTGGCTTGCCACGAATATATAATGAACCAATGCTTTTGTTGGGTTGAGAGCTCAGCGACTGGACACTCTGTGTGGGTGTGAGGCCTAGCATATGTGGATCAACGACATATTATATTATTATACAACATTCCCACCGAGGTGGTGACATATTATACATCTATGCAGTCGATCACAAGACTTAAAATATGTGATTATTATTATTATACCACGAATCCCACCGAGGTGGGGATACATACATCGATCTAGTCTAACACTGGACTTAAAACATGTGTAATATATGCGGTGTGGTCCGCCTGCCAGATACTCCTGATCTGTGTAATTGATCTGACAAGATGCATTGGTGATTTATATATCCCATTATAACGAAATCGCGCTTTGCGCATTACAAACATGGCTAATGCCTCATCACAGCTTCGGCTAACAAAATATATGGATTTCGATCCTCGTTTGAATATACCTTAGAGACTTGTCTCTACATATTGACAAAACATATCCGGGCTTTAGTCCCGATGACACAACCATCGAAAGATCATACGCCGCAGGCGCACTATAAACAGGAATCCCTATCCAGGGAGGGGAACTCATAGCACGGGTCGGAGTTCATTATCCCTGGCGGGTGTGGAGCCAGTCTTTGGATCACTCTGGTACCTTATTCATATTATAGTATTAGAAGGTACCTGGGTGCCCATGGTAGGGATTCCTTCAGCGGTAAGTGGTTACTCCACTTACTGCTTATTTTTATATGCGATAGAAAAGAAGTCTGTTGATAGACCTTCCTTGATGGCTATTATGATACATTATAATATTATCCCACAGTCATCCGTGAGATGACTGTGTTTTATTTTATTAAAACAAAAACTACTGATCCAATGGATATTATTTAACATATAATTAATGTTCCCTCAAATTACTATTTGTAATGCCTTATGGATATAATAAAATAATATTAAGATTATCAAATTTCACATTCTCTTTACCTCTGACGCTCTAAAAGGATTTGGATTACTATGAATACAACATATTAATGGGTTCTAGCTAGCTGGACGATCATACATGGCCAAATATAATCATTTTATTATACTCCAGCGATGCCTTTAAACTATGTCAGATGCGCGACTCTATGTATATGTATTTTATAATGTATTTCGTACATCGTTTCGGTGAGACGAGGTCGATACAGTTACATGCGACAATAATCTTTAATATCCATTTAATTTTTTTATAATACTTAAACTGCACCATTAAGTTAATTATGAGGTTCGTGTTGAAAATGGCGTTCCGCATTATTTCTGTCCTTCCTTTTCCATGTATTATGAGATAAAAACAATATAAACTTTTTATTACGCATTACATGTCCAAGACACTGAAGCTTTCAGATCTTTATAGTACTGAAGACATATCTTTTCATTTTGATCAACTGCAATGTATTTTCATTATAAGTTCTATCCATTTTCAATATCTTGAAAATCGTTCTGTACACAAATATTTCGAATGCCTAAACCCCTGGTAGATATTTTGGTACATAATTGCTAATTGCTTCCTCATATATGTTAAGAAGCAACGGTGACAGTATACATCTCTGCCGTAGACCACGTTTAATGTAAATTTTGTTTATCATAACCTTATAAAATCAACTGAGTCAGTCCATCTGTTGAGGCGTTTACCAGTACTTGGTAACCTTACCTTCTAGGTACGAATTGGTTCTGCGGTAAAAAGTAGCTTCTGTTGCTTGAGCATAGTCTTCAGTTATATTTTTATGTCCTTCTGACGTTATCCCGCTACATTTATAGTCGATTAAGTCGTTGCAGACAATTTCTTCAGTGGATTGAGATCAGACTGTTCGTCAGCACCTGAATAAGTTTTTTCTGATACAGCTATTGACTAGTATACAATCTATTTATGAATTGGTACCTTGAAGTTTGATGGCCTTGTAATAATGTTCCCCTTTTCAAATTTGGACAAAGCGATCACCGAGTTCATTACCTCCCCCCCTCCTCAGATCAATAGTTCTGCTACCACCGAGTTAATTTAAGGCATTAAAATAATCTATTACTATGTTTCATTCAGGTGATTTCAGTTTCTGCAATATCTGACTAAACTCATCAAACAAGAGATTGACTAAAATGTCTTCAGATTTGGCACGTATTGGAATAAAACCTGCACAACATTTATATCAACCGGCTTGGCTCTGCAGCAGCATACGATCTGATACTGGATAAAAAATTATTTAAGATGTACTTATGCGTCTTGTAATACTTTCGTCCTATTCTTTCATTCCAGTGCCTGCTGAATTTAATGTTAACTTTCAGAGAAAGGCTATGTTACGTTATAATTAATTTACACGACAATCATGTAAATGTCTCGTGCATGTAGACGTGAGTGGAATTTAGTGAAGTAGGTTGTCGCTTTTAACGAAGCATGGGTTTACATACGTCATGTTAAACATAATATTCTATCGTTATATTACAAAAACAATATCATAGTCAAGTGATAATAGTAACACTTTCAAAGTTAGTTTGTTTCTTTTATTAGATCGATGATAAGATTTAAGCAATAAAAAACATCTTTTTTTTTAATTGCGTAACTATTCTTCTGAAGTAACGACATGGATTTCTCACGTTTTATAAAAAGCATTTAGCTTCCACACATTAATTTTGACACTTGGCATAGATGTATCTCAATTTAGCTAATTAAATCTTCATTCTCCTCCTTTTAATATAATACACACACCGGCATATTTAGCGGAACACAAACAAAAGTCCATAATAAAAATATGGTTTTACTTTAAAATCAACACACTTGTCATTTTAAATTTAATTTATTTTAATTAAAATGAGATCACATTAAGAACACATTTTGCGAGTAAAGGCTATTGGTGAAAAATGGCAAATTTTTTAACTTTTCATGCAACCGGGAAAAGTGAAATAAATATTAAAATAACGATTAATTAAATTAGAAAAATGGTGTGTTATATCGCGTATTTCCTCCACGTGCTCTTATTAAAATTTCTACCAGTCTAGGCATACTGAGAATGATGTTATAGGAGACTATCTATTTCCTGGGATAGTCTCCGCCATTCCTCAACTACGGCGATGCGCAGTTCACCCACGTTGACAGGAGCTGCAATTCTGGACTTAACTGTTCTTTTCAGCAAGTCCCAAACGTGCTCTATTGGGTTCATATCCGGAAAACGATATTTTTAAATTATGGACTTTTTTGTGTTCCGCTAAATATGCCGGTGTGTTTATATAACTGAAAGGGTGGGTTTTTCAAAACAATAACATCAGCGACGTTGACGTCTATCTCTTAATTATTCTCGTAAACGTATCAACGTCCGCTCCGTTCGACTACTCGCGCCAGAATGTCTTGAGAAACAATGAACACTCACATTTGTAGTCTAAGAGTGGGGAGCTTGCATATAGAAGTGAAGGTAGATACAATAAATAATGATTCTAACATTAAGAAAATGATTGAGGAAATGCTTGTAAATTAATGTCGATGTAATTGTCCCGATATATATTATTAGCTGTCCTCCTCGGTATTATTCGCGTAGTTTTCGATTCACTAGGGAAACTTGTTCTTAGTGAATGTTTACGTGGCGAAATAATCAGGATGCTAAATAGCTTTCGAGATCTATTGACGATTCCGTGAGTGATTTCTTTTAATTTTTGGTAGGAATATGAGAAAACCAAATCAGACGTCCCAAAAGAAATACGTGTATTAAATTTTAAGAAAATTGAGCAAACAGTTTTCCAAATCTCGGGACGAGTCAGGAAGTGCTCCTTTTTCGTTTATCTATCCCATTTCCTTGACAATGTTGTTAGCGATCATTATTACTTTATTTGTGGATTGCTATTAAATTACTATATTTGTTTATTATGCTGAGGTCTTTGTAATTATATCAGTGAAATGTTTACATGCACTACATCCGGTTTAACGCTATTCCGGAAATTCTCAAATTTAATCAACACTTCTGTTAGTTAGTCTTCGTTTTCACGATTGTGATTGGTGGACTTATTATTTCTTGAGTGGGGCGTTTGATAAAAGAATGGTAGCAGAGTAGAATGAAGGGATATTCGCCTAGAAACAGTTCTTATTTTTTATCAACGTTAGTATATTGTTTTAATTCATTCAAGTATGTAAAAATAATGAAGTATCTGAGAATAGTATTACTTAACCTGCAAATTAGTGAGTGTCTCTAAAAATGTGTAGAAACCCCTTTTTAATAAAGATCTACAACATGAAAGGCATATATTTGTCACTTCTCCAGAGCTGATCTTGATTATTATCCCCCATTTTTACTTTATTTTTCTCCGACATAAATAACACTTACAAATATAACCTATATGATCTTAATTCAGTATATACTCTGGGTTTAATATAAATTGCGATGTTGCTATAGTTTGCCGCTGCATTTTTATTAAATAACACGACATACAAAATGCGACATACATATGTAAATTTCACGCCTTTACAGTCGGGCGAAATTGCGTATATTTTTACCTTTAAAATAAAGTCAACTAGATAAAGCGTTTTATTATACGCCTTCCTTTTTTCAGGATTATTAATTTTTTCTATCTCTGAGTCGGCCATATTATATAAAAGTGCGGTAATATGTCCAAACCATCTGTTATCTATGATGTCATCCGCGTAGTTTCTAATAACCTGGGTTTATGGAGTGACCCTTTCTTATTAAGTGTCTACCTTGTGAAAGAAACGTGTGTACAAATTTATTGTGATAAGTACGCAAAAATGATAAAAGTATACAAAAAGAACACCGGAGAATGTAAAACACGTGTGTTCAGCTTAGAATACTGATTTCATATAAGACAATTATTACTTCGTAAAAACACAAGGACTGCCTAGTGAATTATGACGTCGCACTTTGGCTGGATTGTATTTTTGTAAAACCAACAATTTTATTTTATACGGGAAACAAACAGTTATTTCATACGTAATCACAAACTAAATAGACAAAATACACACAAATCAAATCAAATCAAATATATTTTATTGCAAGATCAAGTGTACAACTCACAATCTACCATACAATGGCGTGCAACATCTATAATAGGACTATATAATATTATTTTGAAATAATTGCTTCATCCTTATGGCAGGTATTTACATTTTTAAAATAATATTCACATTAATAAATAATATTACAGTTTTATATGAAAACGTATCAAAACAGTATGAGTGAGCTTAAAAACTGCGTCTCGTATGAATTATTTTATTTATTTTGACTTTCATTAAAGTAGTCCTTAATACAGTAATAACATTTAGATATTAGCCATTTTTTCAATTTATGTTTATATATATTAATATTATTTATGTCTTTAAGAGGGTTAGGTAATTTATTATAAATTTTAACAGACATGACGTGACAGTTCCTATCATAAAGCTGTGTTCTTGTACTGGGTCTAACTAAATGATTTTGAAATCTAAATCGCTTAAATTGTGTCCCATCATATCGTTTTTCAAACTGGTCTAAATGTGTTTTTACATACAAACACACTTCATAAATGTATAGGGAAGGTACAGTTAACACATTTAATTCTTTAAAAAGAGGTCTACAGGAAGTTATTGGACTTACATCGCAGATACTTCTAATACATCGTTTTTGAGCTATAAACACCTTATTAATATTACTAGAATTTCCCCATATAAATATGCCATATCGGAGTAGAGAAGAAACATATCCATGATAAGCTTGAATAGCCGTTTTTTTGTCTGTTATTTTTGCTAATTTCCATATCGCAAAAGAAAATGAGCAGATTTTCATAGAAAGACGATTTATATGTTCCGTCCATGAAAGTCTATCATCCAGTTCTATACCTAAAAATTTAATACTATTTGTTTCATTGAT
>JACTOM010000874.1:1862607-1898736 GCA_015832385.1 Elymnias hypermnestra | reverse complement strand
GTGTGGCATTTGTATATATTTTGTTATTACAGTAATTTTTGTTAATAGATTCCGCTAGCGTTGAACCTATTGTTGTAAAGAATTCACCAAAACATTCACAGATTTGTTTTACGTCTTTGAGTTCACTATCTCCTTTTTTTAGTTTTGTAGGTATCGTTGTTTCTCTTATTTTGTTTCTAGTTAAACTGTCGATGAGATGCCACATTTTTTTTGGTTTTGTATTACATTCTGAAAATTTTTTAATGTAATATTCATTTTTCATACATTTTATCTCTTCTGCGACCTCTTTTCTTGTTTTTATAAAATTTTTAGATATATTTTCATCCGCGGGTGTAGTTTTGTATTGGACCCAAAGGATATTTTTATTATTTATTTTGGTTAATATGTCTTTATTTACCCAGTCTTGCTTTGGAGAATTTAATATTTTGGTCTTTTTAATTTTGCATAGTTGTATATTATGTTTTAATTTTGATTCAAATTTGAGATAGTCATTATTAAAATTGCCATTGGAGCTTTTTTTGAGCAGTTCATGTAGTTTCATGTAGTCTCTACATTCATAGTCTATGATGATTATGATCTATGTATTCTATTTTTAGACATATTTATGTATGAATATATGTCGTGTATTAATTATTCTCACCACCTACCTTTAAACTCTTAACTAAGTCTCCATCCTTAAGGTTGTCTGGAAAAAATCGCTTTAAAGCGATAAGACCGCCTTTTGTCCGTCACTAATTTACATAGTTTAAGTCTCCATCCTATTGTATAATTACTTTGTGTGGTGTACAATAAAGTATAAAAAAATAAAATAAAAATAAATATATGCATGATTTTCAAGTTTAATTCGTTTCTTAAGCAAAAAAAATTAATTTAATTTACATTTAATGTATGTGTTCTACTACAGTACTAATATATGTATAGGTATGAGTTCCAAGTTATTTTTGGCATGTTCGGCCACAGACATGAGGTCCTGGGTTCGAGTTCCGGGTCAGGCCAAATTAAAATATTGAGTGATCCATCCCCATCCCTCGGAGATCACGTTAAGCCGTCGGTCCTGCGGCTGATTTCTCTCGGATTCCCATCACATCGGACTATGAGAGTGAAGGAATAGGGAGTATACTTGTGTACTACGCCTACCAGCCCGCAGTGGAGCAGCATATGGGTGTATGTTCTCAAAACCTTTTCTCCTATGAGTGAGGATGCTTGTGCCCAGAAATAAGACGTTAATGGTCTGCTACTTGCTATTTATCTATTTCCTGTAGTGTCACTAGCATAAATCACGATCCGAAGGGAATATGAGGAACTCCGTTCTAAACGAGCGACTATACCGTGAAAACAGTTTGCTAAATTAGAAGTCATTTGGGAAAATAGTTTTGGACATCTCATGTGTTTGCATTAGTTTTGCACTTATATATAGTTCAGAACTAGTTAATAAAAATTGCAATCTTCTTAATTTGACGAGCTGGGAACCGAATCCGAGACCTCTGTTAGCGTAACTTATACCAACATTGCCACCATAGGATTGATAATTTAACTATTTGAATAACTTTAGTTCAGTTTCTTTTGTGTCTTCTAGCTAATTTTATATTATACACTACAAACAAACTGACAATATTATAGTAGAGGCACAAGAAATAAGAAAAGCAAATGTACAAAAGAGTGGTCTTCGATTTCTTCCATTCTGCATTCATCTTGACATGCTTTTATCAAAATGGCAGGAATTATATTCTATTGTTTTAATTCACTGTAACGCATTTGATGGTACTTTTTATCAAATGTTGTTCCTAATGTAGCTCTATAACCATTCAACTATATCAGTAAGGTTTTCAAATCTGTATAAAATTTTATGAGGAAAAATTTACTACGAAACAAAATAAATGTAAAAAAAAAAACAGATAACAANTTCAAATCTGTATAAAATTTTATGAGGAAAAATTTACTACGAAACAAAATAAATGTAAAAAAAAAACAGATAACAATACAAAACTCCGATAAAAGGATACTCCGAGTTCGCTACGTTTTTATCCTTGTTTTATTTTTTATAATGTACATGCTTTACTGTAGGCTCTATTGAGTGAAAAATTGAAAAAGTTGACGAGTGATACATAAATTACAAGGAGGAACAAAAAAGTCATAAATTTTTCCCACTGAGTTAACAAAGCGCCCTGCAAACATTTACATATTTAAATTATAACTTCTGGGTGTTGTTTATAATGAACTTTATTTTAATTAGAACTTATTTCGCCTTCTAAATATTCCAACAGTTCAAGAAGCATGTTTAACATAAAAGTGGAAAGCTTTATAAAAGGTAAGTAGCAGCCTATTGATGTCCCACTGCTGGGGACAGGACTTCTTACTTGTAGGAGAGAAAGCCTTTAGAACATACATCTACCACACTACTCCGCTGCCTTTTGGGAGGCTACACATATCCCAAAATTCTTCCATGTATAGGTTTTCCCATGATAATTTCCTTAACCGATAATTAGGCGCACAGGTTTTATAAAGAGATCTTTGTGTTACATGCTAAAGATTCAAACTCGTAACTATTAATAAAAATCCAAGTATCTATCCATTGATCCCAATAATCATGCCTTTATAGTTCAGTAATCCAAAATATAAAAACGAATCCCAAAATGTGTTGGTAAGCGCATAACTCAACAACGCCTGGGTCAATTCTTTTTTTTTTAATGTTCGTTAAAGTCCAAGGATGGTTTTTACGACGCGAAAAGTTTGAATAATTGCAGGAGAAAACCCTAAAAACTGCCCTTTTCTGTTTCCCATACAAACGTTTTCTAACTAAATGTAAAGTCGATTGGACCTTTATTGTTATTCAATAAAGTTCATAATAAATTACAAGGAATCAGTGTTGTCTAAGTAATGTAGGTGTGTTTCTAACGTCAAAGAGTCAATTTGCACTTTATTGCCGCTGCACGAAATTCATAATCAAAAATTCGTAAAAATGAAATCTGCGACATTTCAAATCTTTTTGACAGAACGAAGTCTGTCAGGTCTGCTTGTATGTATAAATATTTACTCAGCCTCGATGTTGTAATTGTGCAAGTATTTCGCTAGAGGTATAGGTTTCCATGCTCGGCATGTCAAATTTAGGAAACTGTAATTTCTAAATTGTCTAGATCTAGTCTGGTGGGAGGCTTCGGCCATAACTAGTTACCACCTTACGCCTTAAATTGTTTGGCAGTGTTTTTAATTTGCTCCCGTAATCTGTCTACGCTTTTTAACTGAAATATCGCTTGCACCGCCTCGTTAAAGTAGTTTTTGCGTCGATTGCCCCGCTGGTCGAATGACGCTAAAGTGCCTCTTCGACTACCAAATGTAATGATTTTTATGTTTGCCAATAATTAAACTATTTAATTTTATCTTAGTTTTTTAAAGTAGGAATTTTGTGTAACGTCATTTTGTGCTAAACTTTGAGATAACAAAAAAGTTCTGTCTCTTATTTATAGGTTCATATCTTAAAAACTGAAGCATACCTCAAAGGATTTTCTTTGTTATTCACATCACTTATATAATCAAAAACACAAATTATTATTTATGAACATTCACAGTTTATAAAAAACTACAAAAAAACTTAACGAACTTCGACGTGACACGCGCACCACTGGTAATGGTCACTTTGTAACTGATTTATTTATTTATCTTTCTATTGTCTGGTGTTATCTCTACGCATATTTTGTTTGGACAGTTTGTTATTGACACGGGAATTAAAATGCTACCAGCAAAGACAATTATATTTCAGAACGATGCTGTTCGGTGATACGCAGATCCAGATGGTAAAACAATTTAAACACCAGGGACATTTGCTAAGTCAAAATCTAAAATATGACTATGATATAGAGCGTAAAAAAAGGATCCTGGCTGTAAGGAGCAATATGATAGTATATTTGCTGAATTCGTCATTGAAAATTTTTTAAAGCGTATTGCTTATCGATGTATTATCAGTTGTGGTCTACATACTCGGAAGACAATAAATTCATAAAAATGAATATCATACTCTTATGAGGCTGCAGAGGCATTGCAGTTCTTTAGAGATGGTAGCTGAAGCAGGGATCCTGAACTTCTTCGGTGTTATAAGAAAACGAATAGCGTCCTTCTAAAGTCACCTTCAAATCTCTAATGAGGTTTAGTCAAGTGCTAATCGAAACACTAATGTTATGAAAAAATATATTTTTTAACATATAAATCTGTCTGATTGAGGGCAAAGTTACGAGTTAAAAACTAGCGAATTAAAATATAAAAAGTTCTAAAACACGTTCTTTTTATTCTCAATTTTAGTAAGGTGCTTAGTTTTAATTTAGGCTGAGCTTAGCGGCAATATATCAAGATGACGCCCGTCCAGTGATTTATGGAGGCGGGTTGTATGAAAAAATTCAGAAATATTTTTATTTTTCCCCTTGTTTTTTGTTCTTGTAAATAAAAACCTTGGGCCCTTGTTGCTGAATCTGCTTGGGTTGGGGAAAGTTGGCCTTTTATTTTAAGTCAAACTTGTTTTAAATTTGGAGTGAAATTACTTTAGACGTTGATTGAATATTGTTGACAGTGCTTTATAAAATCTGTCTTATGAATTAAAAAGGTTTATTAGACTAGGCTTCGGGTTTCAAAGTCTTATCTTTTAATATGTTTTTAAAATAAACCGATCAAAGACGTTTTTAGATGACATTTGAATGCTTTATCTAAATACTTTACTAAGCGTTATTATATTGGTTGATGTTTTAAAGAGTTTTCAACGTTTCTTCATAATTTTTTTTGACGTGTATACGTCTATAAAATCGCACCCGATTTCTTGAATGATAAAAAAATCGGGGGATACAATTTGATGTTGTAGCCACATATCTATCACCTCCACCCAAAATTCAATTACACCACTGGATAGTTAAAGAATTAAAGCATTTATTACACTAATACTAATAATATTTTGTTTAGAAACTATTATTATATCAGCTATGAGACGACGATTTTCGTCCGATACCCCTCAGTGCCTGAAGACAAAGCTCTTCAAACAGTGCGTGATGCCAGTGATGACCTACGGCTCCGAAACGAGGTCGCTGACTCACACGAAAGCTTAGAGTCGCTCAGAGTGCGATGGAGAGGGGAGATGCTCGGAGTTTCTTTACGTGACCAAATCAGAAATGAGGAGATCCGTAGCAGAACCAAAGTCACCGACATAGCCCTACGAATCGCGAACCTGAAGTGGCAATGGGCGGGGCACATAGTCCGACGGACCGATGGACGTTGGGGCCCGAAGGTGCTGGAGTGGCGACCCCGCACCGGGCGGCGCAGTGTAGGGAGACCCCCCCCCCCCAAGGTGAACCGACGACATCAAGAGGGTCGCCGGTAGCCACTGGAGCCAGGCGGCGTAAGATCGGGCCTTGTGGACATCATTACGTGAGACCTATGTCCAGCAGTGGACGTCCATCGGTTGAAGTGACGACGACGAAGCTATGAGACGAATTCATTCATGTATAGTGTTTTTGATTGTGCTAATATGTTATTGTATAGGCTTATTTTTATTTATTAGACATAAATTTACGGTTGTATTTATGTTGTTAAAACTAGCTACAAATGGAAAATAAACAAAATATTGAAGCTGAAGTTTGCTTAAGAGCTAAAGCAGGAAAACTAATAAAAGATTACCACGGGCTGAAGTAGGTACTCTCGAAATTCATTGCAACTCCTATCCTAACTCGACTTAATTTAATTCAGGCGATGGCATGAATTTAATTAACTATAATTTGTATCAAATTATTGATATTGTCTTTTTATTCATCGAACGCGTTAAACTGAAACCATTTGATTTTTTTTTAGAATCGCTCATTTTACGGAATCAATTTCAAGAGTAAACCAGATTGTACAAAATTCTTCTAAAATGCAAACTGTACAATGACAAACTATGGAAAACTTCGACACATGTGGGCGAGACAAACAATTTGTATTCGCTGCTAAGCACAAAACGACGTGCGAAGCCCGTGGTTTGTTACTCACGCTAGTTTGGTCGAGGAAAACTTTCGTACGAGCTTTCGTTTTTCTGTTTACTTTTAATGGAATACTTTCTTTTAATCTTGAATTGTTTCGTGTTTAGGTCGAACAATGAAAAAAAAATTCGTAAATCTGTTTAGAGAACAAGAGAAAATAGGAACAGATAGCAAAAAAGTATATGTCTATTGGCGTTAGGCGGAGTCAATAGTGTTCTTGGGTGACGGTCCGCCAGAGCGGTCGACTATTGTATATCTGTCGCGTTCCTAGCTGTTATTATTAATGACTTTGTGTAATTTGATATCAGGAACATTAAGTGATTCAACATTATAATCCGATTGCATCACCATTACCCACCAAAGCCCACAGTATGGAAAATTGAATAATGGATGCCATTAAGGACGATGTCGGCGGAGAACCCTACGCCCCTATGCTTTATGCGTCCTTCTGTCTTATTCTCCGACATATATAATTTGTACATCGGAGAATTAGAGATCAATGCAGAAATGTTCTGACCAAGTAGGATTAGTTCTTATTCAATTGCAGCTAAGTTTACACTGTACACCAGCAAAGACGTACTGCCAAGCAGGAGATCGTGTTCCCGTACGATGCTGTGTAGAAGACATAAGGTACGTCACCTCTTACCAGGTTAGCGCACTTCCATTTTAGACAGTATCATCACTTACCATCATTAATAATCATATTCCAGCGGAAACCAGTTAGCAATATATTAATTAAATCAGTTTTCTTCATCCATATATTTAAAGGTTAATCAGTAACGTTGTAACAAGTTGTTTGGTCATCTGAATATAATTTAAAGGTGATTTACAAAAACAGTTCGCTCTCAATGTATTTCACAAAAGAGAAAGAGACAATATAGCGGTAACGTTTTTAAGAAATAGATAGAGAGCTGAAGTAATTTACCAGAGTAGTATATACACACTTATAATTAAACAAGGTATTAGGAGACCGCTCCCAAAAACGAAGATAGATGATAGTAATGATGACACCTTTGATGATGATGTTCTACCCTGATAAAAAAATCGTATTTTTAAATTATTAGCATTATTTTCGCTGCATCATGTTAGTACAGCTAAATAAAACTATAATTATATAAATATTTAATAACAAAAAACAAGCAATGAAACACATAATCAACAACAGCTGATCTTCCAGCGAATGATGACCTCTAGCTGCTTGTGCGCTCGCAGCTGGCGGAGGCCGCGGCCGCAGTGGCTAGAAGTCGTTGACCCGAGCTGAGACGTCAGTTTTAATTTTGTGTCTCATTGCTGGTTGATTTTTCTTAGTAAACTAATGTATTTATCTAATGAGTTTTTTTTAAATCAGGGTCGACCTTTTTTGTCCCATCACCGTCGGTGTCATCTGTCTTCGTTTTTAAGAGCGGTCTCCTAATACCTTGTATATATTATAAGTATAGTTGTATATACGCAAGTTGATCGTAATTTTCAATCCATCATTAGTCTTTTCGGTGAAGGAAAACCTTGTGATGTAACTTGAATATCCCGGGAGGAATTCTGGTATGTGTACTTTATCAACCCGCAGTTGAGTAATGTGGTGGATTTAAAACCTTCTCTCCTACAATTTAAGAGGTCTGTGCCCAGTAGTGGGACATTAACAGGCTGTTACTTGCCTTACCTTAAATTTTAAATAAATGTTGTTACTTTATAGATATAGAAGAAAATGTAATTGTACGTCTTATTATTAGCTTCGCCTGGATGGAGTATTGAGGTGTTAAGCATACTTAATTTTTTTTATATCATGAACAGCAGACTTAAAAAACTTAAACGTGGTTGCACAAATTAATTGCGATAACACTTACATGTCTGAAAATTGTGTAGGTTTTCCTTTTGTTACTTATTCCCCAAAAATCACAAACAAAAAGCTCTTTCTACTGAAAGTTAAATAAAAACGCTAATAAGGATTTCATTCAACCATATTTAACCGTATGAAGTATATTTCCTGAATAAATAATTCATGATTTGATCCGACTTTATATACGAATACGCACTAAAAAGGATATTACGATATGTGTCGCAGTGCGTCGTGGGATATATTTTACTGCAGTGAAACAAATATTGGGGAACAATGCCGGTGAGGATTTTATTCGATTAGATACAGAGCCAACCGAAATTATACTATTTTTATGCTGTGTTTAGAAACACTTGCCTTATTACACTTTGGGAACCTGTGGTAGAGTACATTTAATACCAAGTCACAGACACTGTTCTAAATAGTGACCAAACTATCAAGCCTTTTTAACTAACTCCAAAAACGAGAGGATGTACCCAACTCAACTGTATTTTGAAGTGAATACTTCTATAGTATCGTTGTGATTTGAAAGTCGATGAAACGGAAGTCAAAACTTGTTTAGCATCTTTATCATTTGAAAACTGATGAAATGGAAACGACGGTCTCGTTGGCGCAGTGGTGCGTATTCGCTTTGCTAGCAGAGATCCTGGGTTCGATCCCCAATCCAGCGACGTAGGACGAATTTAGGAAATCGTATTTTCCAATTTGTTTAAATCTGGACTGGTGGGAGGCTTCGGCCATGGCTAGTTACCGCCCTGCCAGCAAAAACGTACCGCCAAACAAAGAGGTTTGTGTTCCGGTACAATGGTGTGTAGAAACCATAAAGGGTATATCGCCTCTTACCAGATTAGCACGTTTCCATCTTAGACTGTATCATCACATACCATCAGGTGAGATCACAGTCAAGCACTAAACTGTCAGCAATAAAAAAACTATAAAATGGAGGTGACAACTTCTTTAGGATTGTTGTGATTTGAAAGTCGGTGAAACGAAAGTGGAAACTTCTTTAGCAATGTGGAGATTTGAAAGACGATAAACCGGAAGTAAAAACTTCTTTAGCATCGTTGTGATTTGACAGTTGATGAAATGGAAAAGATGAAACGGAAATGAAAACTTCTTTAACAACGTTGTGATTTAAAAGTCGATGAAACATAAAATACCTTATACAATATCCGGCACGTTTACCAATGTCGCAAATGACATGTTTTATTTTTTTAAGTTTCTTCCACAAATGAATTGCACACAAGATTTATTTTTTATAAGCAACTTCGTTCTGTCAAAAAATTTGGAATGTGGCAGATTTCAGTTTTACAAATGATTTTCGAAATAAAATTACAGCAATATATCTATAGCTCTTACATTTTGTGACTATTCAATTTGGCCGGGTTGCGACTTTTCAATTAATTTTGAACTTTGTGCAGCAGTAATAAAGTGCAAATTGACTCTATGACGTTAGGAACATTGCTTAGACAACAGTAAGTACTTATTTATTATGTACTTTATTAAATAGCAATAAAGGTCATATTGACTCTACATTTTAGTTAGAAAACGTCTGTTTGGGAAACTGAAAAGGGCTATTTTTAAGAGGTTTTTTCCCTGCAATTATTCGAACTTTTCTCGTCGTAAAAACTATGCTTGGATTTCAACGAACATTACAAATAATAAATTGTCAAAATTAATCCAGGCATTGTTGAGTTACGCGCTTACCAACACATTTTGTGATTCATTTTTTTATTACAGATTACTGATAATTTAGCGCTTGACTCTGAACTCAATTGATGGTAATTGCACTAATTAGGTAACAGGTAACTTACCGCTTTCTACAGGATATAAATTTAATGCTAAGCGGTACATCTTTGCTGTTAGGGTGATAACTAGCCACGGCCAGGCTCAGACAAATTATAAAATACAATATCCTTCTAAACCCCTGCCGGGGATCGAATCCGGGACCTCTGCTACCAGAGGGAGTATCATTGCACCAGCGAGACCGTCAAGACACAAAGGCGCTTAAAATATAATTCGCTTTTCATTTCAAAATTTGCTTATATTTTTATTGATTGTCTTAACAGGCTTAATTACATGAATACAATGTTATGTGACTATTAATAAGATTAATAACAAAACGTTGCTTGATCATGTTAATTTTTTTTTTTAAGGAGGCAGGGTTATACAATAAAAGAAAACTATTGTGCATTAATTTTAATGTAAATCGATGTACCACATAAAAATTTATCTGTACATTAATATTATTTTTATTACTTAAATCTACAACCAATTTCCGATCTCAGTCATTTAGAACTTAAAAGTTAATACATAAAATATTTACTACTATTGAATAATGAACTGATATCCTTTCATTCGATAAGTTTATAAAGCTTCTGCATATTATAATGATTGAACATAACAAACGCTTAACAAACTCATAATATTATTATCATAAATAAATGTTTACTTATGCTTTTGTAAATGTTTTAGTATGTCTTTTTAACTACGCTACAATTACATTATCTATTCAATTCGCGGTGTTCTATTTCAGACAATGTTTTGAGACCAACAAAATGAAGATAAAAACTCAAAATTCACATTGTGTATATGGTGGGATCAGCTGAGTGTGGTGTATTAGGCGTAGCTTAATCCAAGCGAAATAATCACTAGAACTTCTTACCGAACACAATTAATGAGATTGGCTCAAGGTCTGAAAAAAGAAAGCCCCCAGTCCTAGACCAGACACAAAACTATTCTTCTACATGATTATACCCGTCAGCATGTAGTTGTTCCGATGAAAAATGATTTGGAACCACTTGATTGGAAAGTACTACCCTTCTCGCTGTATTCATCAGAAATTACACCATCCGATTGTTATAAACCTTAGGGAATTGTACATCCTTTATTGAAGCAGTGTGTCACATCATATGAAGACTCCAAAAATCAAGTTGATGTGTGGAAAGACCCGAAAGATAAGGAGTTTTGCAGACATGTAATTTGAACTCTTTCTTAAATATAGGGGAAAGTAGTTGCTAGAGACTTTTTTTATTCATAACAGGTCTGTAGTTGGCTGCAATCACACCTGATGTTAAGTGTTGATTATTAAATTAAAACAGAAATCCCTTTTGATTAATCGTCGTGTTTTAGCTCCTTTAAATAATGTACACAAAATATATTTTAAGATGTGGTCAGTGTCATCCGCGTAGTTCATGATTGATTTGATGACAATTTCAAATTACACGATAAAAATTTTAATCACAGCAGACAAGATGATATTTAATGAGTTGTGGTAAAATTAAATAAAATTTCTTTCTTGTAGTAGGAGTAAGAGTTGACAACATTAACTATATATGTTTATGTATTTGATATATACTAATATGCTGATATTGTATATACATTATGGTGTAGTTATTTGTTTTAGCCAAGTTGTCTGAAAGAAATCGCTATTAAGCAATAAGTCCGCCTGTTGTACTTTCATTTTCCATTTATTATAATATATTTCTTTGTGTAAATAAATAATATAAAAATACGCGAATGATAAATAAACTTCATAGCCAATTTGATGACTTTTTCTTTAATTATATGGATATAATTCGGTTTCTGATTTGTAATAGTTTTCATTTTATTTTATAATCAATTTTTTAACCAAGAGATCGTTAAGTATGAGTTCTGCTCTTAGGTAAGTTACATAAGCAACAAATAAATGACGCAGTACTTTAAGTATCACATTTAGGTCTACGTAGACGAAGTTGTGTCTTAAAGAGTATGTATCAGAAAATGAACAAAACAGAGGTAATGTTGTCTTACATTTTCGCGACAGCCTCTCGTGATAAAACAAAGAATTTTATTGGTTGTATAAAATACAGATGTATTGATCTTAATTTATTCAGAGTGAAAATTTCCAGAGCACTCTTCTTTCTATTTAATAAAAAGCAGAACAAATTGCAAACGAATACAGTAAAGTTTTAAAAATAATTTGACGTGACACTTTTTGTTGTGTTTTTATTTCTTAATCTTTTATAAAGTAATAGTTGAACTCGTCTAATCTGATATTATCTGATTTTTTTCTCGCTTTTGTTGTAATTTCGTTATAAATTATAGCCTATGTTATTTCCGACACCAATCGTTATAAGCCTGTGAGACTCTCGACAAATTTACGGGATTAAATTAAAATAAATATATTGACCAAAGTTTATCAAGTTCGATTTTTTTGTGTTAATAATCGTGTCATTTTGATATTGTAGAGACACTTGACAAATTACCAAAAGAACGCTTTATTTATAGGTATGTTCTTTACATCAAATTTTTATGTTGAAAATAGGAATTTTATGTAAGTGTCAATAGTCCTTAGGCCGTTAAACTACGAATATTTGGTTTAATGTATTTCGTAGTAGATGTTAAAAAAAAAGCATTTTTTATAGTTTTGGGAGTTTTTGAAAGTGTTTTCGGGAAAATTATATCATACCTTGTACTTATAATAAAAAAGTTGATTATAAAATAAGAAATACATTTAAACAATAAATAGTAAATGCAGTAAAATTTCTTGTATGTTTAGTTTATAGATCAACTTATTACTGTTATTTTTAATTTATATTTTTTCTGGTGTACAAGTCAATTCGACTGAATGATTAGATTTTTTATATGAAAATAGTATATTTTCTCATGTTAATTATCATAAGAGGGATATTTTTTCATAGTTCTTATAGTCCGAAGAAAGTAACATTAAAGTTTATTTTTACCATATTCAATAAATGAGTAAATATTGTTAGAGTGACTTCAGTTCACTTTAAATAGAAAAAACTTAATCTGTATTTAATATCTATATATAATTTTTATGTCCGTATGTATGTCACTGATTTTTATGTTAACGACTGGATCGATTTTGTTAAAGTTTTTTGTGTGTCTTCAGGTGGTTTCGAGAATAGTTTAGNCCCCATACGTAGATAACGTTGACCACAGCTCATTCCTCACCACTCGATCATAGGCCTTTTCTAAATCTACGAACGCGCAATAAACTTTTTGGTGTTTAGCCAAACATTTTTCAGTTAAGCACCGTAAAGAAAATTAATTTGAAAACGATTTCAAATTACACGATAAACTTTTTAATGACAGCAAACAAAACGATATTTAATGAGTTGTGGTAAAATTCAATTTCATAATTATAACAAAAACTTCAAATAATTGTGTTATATAATTTGTTATAATGAACGTGATTGTACAAATAGTTAAATGGAATATTGCCATTATAAATGCTAGTACAATTTACGTTTAAACTTTTCTGTACACGATGGAAGTGTTTAAATCAAATGAATTAATAAACCTAATTATTGGATTCGTTGAATAATTGAAGTAAATGCGGTCTATGCAACTGTTTATCATTTTTTATAGTAAAAAGTAAAAAACACAAATAAAAAGACGAAAAGTCAACTTTTCGTTAAAAACGCTGAGATGTGTTGTTGCACTTTACGATGGGTTTCCGATTTTGTGCACAATTTCGTAATTTTTAATGATTCAGGTAAATGACTACAAGGCCTGGCAGTCCGCAGTGGAACAGCGTGGTGGGTCTATGCTTTAATATTCTTTCTCCTATGTGTGAGAAGCCGTGTTTTCCAGTGGCGTGAGTGGCACTTTCCTGTAAGACGGTTGTCTCACCGAAGGAAGCCCACTAACGAAAGAGAGCGATTCCAGTGAATGCTCTCTCAGTTGGGTTCATCCGAAACACCAGGGATTCACTCATGGACGAAGAGGGTTCCGTTGGGTTTTAGTGGGTATTGCGGAGTCTTCTTTCTCACCGAGTTTGACACTCCTGACTCATGGGTCGGATTTGTGATTTACAAATCTATGAATGACCAGATGGTGTTTCAAAGAGCCAGGCTGGTTGTGCAGAGCAGGGTTTTGGTGCCAACACTTCTGTATGGTGGTGAAAGTTGGGTATGGCAGAAGAAGCATAAAAGTAAAATAAATGCGATAGAGATGAAAGCGTTGACAGGTATGAGCGACAAAGAAAGAAATAGTATGATAAACGAAAGTTGTAGTATAAAAGATGTAGTGACTAAAATTGAGAAAGGTATGTTGAGATGGTTTGGGTTCGTAGAGAGAATGAATGAAAGGAGACTGACAAAATGGATTTATGAGTTAAGAGTGTACGAGAAAATTGGAAAGGGTAGACCAAGTCGAACGTTCTTGGACCAAATCCAGGACATTTTAAATATTTAGGATTAATGGGAATGAAACAAGGCAAGGATCGTCGCAAGTGGAAGGTCGTGGTCTCTGCCAACCCCTATGGGAATAAGGCACGATGCTATGTATGGATGAATGTACAATGAAGTTTTATAAACAAAATTTAATTCATGACTCATTTCTTATTTATCTTAATGTATCCACTTAATACGGAAGATTTTGATTTAATATCACCCTTTTACTTGGAAACATATTTTATATATAAATTTATATATATATATATATATATCTTTTAAAATAATTTAAATGGTTCACAGAATTCGTTATAATATGCAATAGCTTTCAATCTCACAGACATTTCAACACTACGTTCACCTAAATTTTATACATTAGATAAACTATATAGTACATGGTGTTACTTTGGATCAAATACCCAACTGTACTTAGATTTAAACATTAATAAATTATATTCAAATTATCAACTTCTTTAAGCCCTTTAAAGGACGCTGTGTACTTATTCATCAATATTATCTTTATGTTATATAAAATGAAGTCGCTTGTGATGTCAGTTACCTTAGATTTTTTTAACTAATCAATGGATTTTAATGCAGTTCCAGCAATAGATAGAGTAACTCAAAAAGAAGGTTTATAGTATAATACATATATGTATTGCAGTACAGAAAAGCCAAAAATGTGATGTCGTAAGCATATTTTTGTGTGGTTAAATCTCAAACACTGTGTAAGCCTTTCGAGATTGATAAATTAATGGTTATATATATATGAAAAAGATGAAGAAAAATCCTGCGAGGTATATATTTATAACTTAAGGAAAATCCAGGTATCATTTTTATCTAATAAATATTTAAATAAAAACAGGTGTTATTTCCCAAGCTATTTTATACAATACAGTATTATTCAATATCCAATTGGTTACATTACAAATGTTTTATATATTATGTAGATCAAAACTGGGCTTAACATTTCATTAAAATGGATATCTTAGAAGATTTCAGGGATTTAAAAAGTGGAGGCACAGCGTACAGGCAGGCCGTACGTCTCTACCAAAACTACATAAGACATCAAATAGACATCTATTTTCCATAATTTAAGATCTATATGTAAGTGTATGCAGACACAATTACGGTAGTGTAATAGTTAAATATTATCATATATACAATAACGATATTAGTGATGTTCTCGTACACAACTTTGATACATTGCAACTCTATTAAATATTATAAATAAACCTGGATAAGCCTACTTAAGGGTTAAATATTTTATGCAATTGCTGCTTCAGTAGCTTAATCATCAGGTTTTGCTAAGTTTAAATATACAAAAGAATTATTGAACTGTCACAGTCATATATGATTAAGAAATGCTCAGTGTCTTCCTAACATAATTATATTACTCAAAATGTTGGAGTTTATTCATTTAAAAGTGTTATTTTGATCTAACGAATACGTTGAAAGACAAGGTGAAGTCTATGTGACATTTTGATAGCCCGATATCCTTTTAAACTTATCTTCAAGTAATCACATATTAAATTTATCAATATTGTCATTGTATTTCTCAGATATTTCTATTTTAAAATTGAAGAAATTCTTTAAATACCAATTAAGAAAATTGACTGTAGTTTTGTGAGTAAATCATATTGGATTAATCTGATCAATCTATTTTTATTCAAGTAGGCTTTTTGCTTTTTCAAATATAGTTTTATTTCTTATTTACTTAAACTGATTGTGACAGGATAGAAAACAATCGAAATTTCATTTCCAAACACGAATAAATACACAGCGCTTTCAAAGTCAATAGAATGAAAACAGCTTGCAATACAATAGGAAAGTTTCAATTAATATCACAGTTTCTGTATTTAAAAGTAGGACAATACAAAGTTCCTTTCACTACGTCGAACTAGAAACAGTAAGTCCTTGATACGTCCGAACACTGTCCGCTGTCTTGTTGTCACCCGAAGTAGTACTGGGCGTTGGAATATCTATATAAACTCCTTGTGTTAGGGTCCGTTTCAGCTTGCATATGAAGTCTAGGCAGGGTCTTAACCGCAACGCCGCGGCCTAATGTACCATGAGGCATAGTTCGAAGAGGCATTTCAACAGGGAATTCAGCCACCTGTCCGTACATGTTCGTGCTGACATGAGGATACGTATTAGGCACAGGTCGACCGACGTATCGATTGATTTTTGGACTCAAATTCGTTACCATATTTTGAATTTGCATATCCTGTTTTAGACTGGAATCTACGGCGTCCACAGGCCCGGAGAGACTAGTGATGTTAATATCGTTATCGACCTCTGATATGCTGTCGTTGAAACCGTTAGGAATGTCTGTAGTAGCTGATACATCTGGGCCTTTTGCTTCTGGGGTAGTTTTGTGCATCAGACATTTTGCAACGCCTATTATAATGCACAATAGACATATTCCAGCTGCTCCAGCGATGATATAGACGTACATCATGTCGAATTGATCTGGTGACAAAAAGTTTTTTTAAAAAGGGCTTTGTTAAATTTCAAGATTTTCGACAATAGTTTCGAAGATCTTGCGATGATTGAGTCAGTGGCTTTAGAATTGTATGTATTATTGCCTTATTTATTTATTAATGCTTTATATTTATATACAATACAAGTTAGATGTAGAAATAAAGAGTGTTGGGGATAGCAAAGTGCGCAAAGGCGGCCTTGTCGCTAAGACGATCTCTTACAGACCACCTTTGATGAGAGGAGAATAAATCAGGAGCGGGAGGTGCAAAGAAGTATTTACACTATGTTGCATATTTCTCTATAAAATATACTAATTAAATACAATTATATATTTGTGTATGTGTGTGTGTGTGTGTGTGTGTGTGTGTGTGTGTGTGTGTGTGTGTGTGTGTGTGTGTGTGTGTGTGAGAGAGAGTGTGTAAGTGTGCGTGTGTTTATATATACATACGTATGTAAATAATAAAATATATGCATATTATATTATTTACTTAAGTAAATGTAATCGATTTGCGGTCATTCAAATCGATGTTTTCAACGTCTATAAACGGGCATAAGTAGAAACAATTTTTTATTTAGTATTTGGATAGTAGAAATTTTTCATCGAAAATTCTTCGATTTCAGTTATTCGATGATATAAAAGACACAAAAGAAAAGAAACGAACAGAAAAAATCTCATCTGAAAGACAATGCGAACCTCGAACAAAACCAAGCCCGAGTTTCGGGTTAGACGAATATGTTCGAGTATGCCGCAGAGCAAAATCCAACGACCACATTATGCGGTTCGGAATGGACAAGCATTGTGTAAATTTTGATACTATTGTCGAATACTATCTTGTCGATAAAATGGTGTATAATATATTTAACGCTTAACTAATACTGCACTTGGTAGTAAATGATAATGTAAGATCGTAACGTACTACTTCATGTCCACAACGTTATTACCTATAATATGCCTTTTCAAAACTACTATGTTCTTAGGTATTTGAACATGTCTTTGCTTATAGGGTGTAAACAAGTTATGGCCAAAGTTCCGAAAATACAGATTCGAAGTTTCAACCATAACTTGTTTTCATTACAAAATACAGTTTCCAAATTATGCATTTTATTTGCATTGTTGTTATTATATTATAAATAACTATTCGCCCGTACAACTCCTATTAGAAAATATAGCTCTGACATAATTTGTTGTGCAAAATATGTTTGCCTACTTCTATAAGAAAAAACCTTTAAAGGGCATGTTGTAGTGCCTAACTTTTATAATGTTTTATTTACTACTAGCGATGCCCGGCGGTTTCACCTATTTAGATACCGATCTCGTGGCAATGGAAAGTCTACTAAGTTAGACTATAGATTTGTTTTTGTTAACATAAAAGTTGTATTGCACTTAGTTTTTAATTACTCCCTTTCATCTTATTAGACACACACTTACATTCATAATCTAATCAATATACAGATTTTACTATACAACGAACATCTAGCGAATACATTTTTAAGAATTAATAGTTTCAAGGAGGATATGAAAGAACTTTTAAAATCGCTTCAGTCATTTTTTGCTTGATGAACATATTGGTGGGTATCATTAGTATTCTTGAAATATGAGCTAACTCACCAGTCGCAGGCCCAGTTATAAGGGTCGCTACAATTTTCTTTAGATTGAAATTTTTAAATTCGTTATATCTTTTGAATGGAATATCCGATTTTAATAAACAAAAATGTATTTTACAGTTATTATAACGGTCTTTAATAATATAAGGTACTAATACAGAAGTATGAATAATATGGTTTGATTATTGTCAGTATTTTTATTAACTCGTAAAATATAAAAAGTAGTTATAGTGGCATAACTACAGTAGTTGGATATATGGTATCCCAGACTTTTTTGTATATAATAATACCTTCTATAATATCGTAGAACATTTTTTTGTTCTATCTTTAATAGTTTCCGCAGCGAACGCGATTACAGATTTTTAGGTTCACACCTTGGCCTATATTATGGCATTTTTCTTAGAGATCCCTATTTTTTTTTATTAGTTTTTGTGTGTAAACGATACAAATATATGCTTACATGCATACAAAAATACAAATTACTTCTCTTTATAATATTAGTTCAGATCAGTAGAGCTAGTGACCTAATTTGTTAAAGGACAGAGGATTCTTTCTTATCATTTTATGACATTTACGTATTATACACGAGTTGATATACCTACAATATCAAATTTCTGAACCGATAGTAATTTTTTTTAGTGAAAACTTGAATAAGTAATGTTTAGATATCAAAATGCATATACAAATCTTTAACTCAATAGCTAGAATTTTGGTGACATCGTGATATTTGAGTGAGTGGTATTTTTTTCTAACATCTAAATGTGTGAAGAAAATAGTTCATTTAATATACAAGCAATTTTAGTAATGAAGGAATTAATAGAAACCCGACGTAATTCTACTTTGTCCCAGACACACGGGACGTTCATAACGAATTCTCGGGCCATAGTAATGAAGGCTTTATAAGGCAAGAAGTAAAATGAACCGTTGTGTTTTGCGGTCTATTGGAATAGGCACTCTACCCGCAAAACAGTAGATATGCGGTAGATTAATTCAGTACCGTGAAATTAAGCAAACTTAAATAATATAATTCATTAAGAAATCGTTGGAAGACACTGTCTAATTGAAATTGGATGTAGGTTAAACTTTTCATTCCTATCTCAATCTACACTAATATTATGAAGAGGAAAGATTTGTATTTTTGTATGTCACGAATAAACTCAAAATATTCTGGACGGATTTTAATAATTCTTTTTTCATTAGAAAGCTACATTATCACTGAGTAACATAGGCTATATTTAGTACTAGATCATCAGAATCATTAGAAATTCCTATTAAAACCAACCAAAGGTCTAAAAAAATTAGCCATAAAATGTCTTTCATCGCATATGCTGTGAAGAGTATTAATGATAGGACAAAAAAATGTTCGACAATATTATAGAATATATCATTATCAACAAAAAACTTCGAGACCATATGTCTAACTATTGTAGTTACGTCACTATAACTACTTTTTTACATTTAACAAATTGATAGAAATGCCGATCAAAATCAGACCGTGTTATCCATACCATTTATAAATTATATCGAAATAAATAATTTAATGTTCGAGACTGTCTCAGGAATTGATGATTACTTTTTGCATTATTGAAATCGGATGTTCCATTTAAAAGATATCATGAAATTAAAATAAAAATACATGCGGGCGGCGGCCGCCACGCAGCGCATCGAGTAACTAACTCGACGAAAGAGGGGCAGTGCGGAAGGGGTGCACCTTTATGAACTAGGTAGACGGTCGGCTCCTGACGTAGTGGACGCAAGCGACATTGAATATTTCGAGGTTTTTTAACACATGTTTATACTTCACTTAAAAAGTTCTTTTCAGTGCTACTTAGTTTTAGTATTAGGAATTACACTTTTTTCATAATATTTGTCAATTCATGGTCGTTTTATGCTTATAACTTAAATATCTGTACCTATTTATGTCTACCCGTGCGAAGCCGGGACGGGCCGTAGGTGATGTATATTTTGAAAAAAAAAAATAGCGAAAAAACATTAAAGTTTATAGTCCTAAGGACAATGTCAGTTGCAAAACCTTCTCCCCTTAAATTGTCTCTCCCGTGTCCATTAAAATTTAATGGTTTTATATAACCGATACTTACTTTGCTAACCTTCTATGAGACATCCGATCTTAGTGAGAATAATTGGTAGGAGACATAATTTAAAACAAAGGTTTTTCTAAAGCAAATTTGGGATCAAAGTTGTACTAGTTCAAAACTGAACAAATTATTTTAGTTATAACACAAATAATTTATTGTTCTCTGTATTCAAAGATCCAAGTGAAAAGCTATTTATTACAACGCTGTTTAAAAGACATTAAAGAGCTAATATTTTTCGCTCAGTTCTAAATTTTAAATTAGATTCTTTAGGTTATTATTTAATGACGTCTCAATTAAACGTTCATTTTTAACTATTATAGAAAAATATGAATTATGAAAGACTTTATATGAAATCATACCGTCATTTGATAAATGTTGTCTAGGTGGTGTTGGTGAAGATTCTTCTCTGGTAAGATTGGTAGATATTGAAGGTCGTTGAGGCGGTACAGCTGCAACAGCTGGTGCTGGAGGTACTGCTGATTCTCCCCACCATCGATCGTTAGTCTCATCTATAACAAATTAATTTAGTAAGATTACATAGATTAAATCTTTATTAATACTATTTGTCAAAATCATAATACAGTTTTTTTTATTATCGCAATTACCAAGCATATTGATACGTAGAACACTAACTTAAATTTTATTTATATGCATCACGCAAAATACACAAATAAATAAATATAATAGAATTTCATAAGCAAATTGCTTTGGAAACTGTTCGGTGGATAAAATTGTAAAATATACATCAGTAATAGATTCACGAACGAGAGCACCCCGTCTTCAAAGGGACTCTTAATCCGTTTTTACACGGAGAAAGTAAAGAAACCGACATCCGCAAACAAGTCCCGGCAAATTGCACGAGTTCAGATTAAGTTAGGATTAAGTAAATTCGCTAGACCCTATCTGACTGTAATGCTTTAATAATGGGGCTCAAAGATTAACTCATTTGTTTAGTCTTGTATTTATTTTCTTATTTACAAACGGTTTTTCTTTAAGGTAAGGTAAGTTTCTTTCTGATTCAGTGAAATTTTGAATTCTGGTAGGTACAATTAAGTTTCCCTTTATAAATAGAAAGTTATGTACATGTGATTCTACTTTTCTATTCATTATTGCACTTTTCGGTGAACAAAAACATCATGGTTAAATGTACATATCCCGAGACTAATTCTAGGGTATACATCTTAAAAGGTAAGGTAAGTAGCAGCCTATTAATGTCCCACAGCTGGGCACATACCTACTTACTTGCAGGAGAGAGGGTTCTCTGATCATAGACCCACCACGCTGTGCCGTTGTCAGTTGGCAGGCGTTTATTTTAGAGTAATATACTTTAAACAACTGTGACATACATACAACCTAAGAAGGTTATATCTAAAAATAATAAATCGTTTGTTTTTTTTTAATGAAAATAACCTTAAACACCTATTGTTTTCCGGAACTCTTTGTTTATATAAAAAAAAAGTGTCAGTTATTCTTTACAAAATCTGCGTATTTTAGAGATAAACTGACTTAGATTAATCAGAAACAAACACTACAGTTTTATATATTTGTATAGACTATTTTGCACATAAATTTTTAATATATAGTGCAATACGTTAACCATTTTCACAAGATCGAGGTAGTTTTACATGAGCCGGTCGTTCTTATAAGATTGGCGGAACATTTCATAGAAAAGAAAACAAAGAAAAATAAGTTTCAATGATAGTTGTTTCCTTTTTATTAAGAAGACCGAGTTCTAAAGGAAATCATAGCAACGTTACAGTAAATTTACACTTGACTGGAACCGCACTTCAGAAACTTAAATCATAGTATTATAAACTTTTTAGGAGTGATGTATTAAAAAAATAATATTTATACGTATATTTATATTACGATTAAATTATATTTCGTTTATGTGGTATAATATAGTTTCCGTCTATTCTTATTTGTATTTGTAGCATACGGAACGCTTACTCGTTGCTGACCGAACGTTTGTCAGCCACATTTGATATTGGCTGTTATGGTGGCATAATTATTCAATGCAGTCCATGCTTCCGAGATTTTCGAGATTCCGAAGCAGCAAGTAATCTTTACGGCTCTTATTTAAAATGTTTTATAATCTTCACTTGTTAGCGATATAGCAGATATTACACTTACAATACATTTTAAAACTGTGTAACATATCTCAGAAATACTTTGCTAGCCTATAATTTAGAAAGGTGAGAAGCTTATCTATTTTTTAGTTAAGTTTTTATTTTAAACGTACTGTTAAAAGTCCTTTTATTAAGAACTTTTAATTTTGCATAAAGTCAAGACAGTACTAATCACTTTAGCTTTATTTTAATTTAAAACTTTTCATTAATCCTTTATATAATAGCTTTTAATTTGTATATAATAGGTTTAATTTGTACGCTGTGTGAGGCAATAAAATAATTATAAATTAGAATATCAACAAGGTTATCCAACTTCATTCTTTGGGTAAAAATATAAAGTTATGGATAACCCTTTCTCGTATGAGTGAGGAGGTCTGTACCCAGCAGTGGGACTGTAATAGGCTGCTACTTACTTTATGTAGATTAAAAAAAATATATTGTCATAAAGATAACATATGGTTGATACTAAGATTTGAGCTATTCTTATGAAAATGTGTGCCGTGATATGTATTATATACATTTGTCGTGGCGTTTTCAAACAAATGTTTATTACTTTTTATTTCCTCAACGATCATCCGGAGACAGTTGGGTGTTTTTTACGAGTTTGTTTTCTTTACCTATCTCGTTTATATAACATAGTAGTCTCAACTTTTCTTAATAAAAAATAACAATTAGTTGTTCGAAGAATTTATTGTCATAATTGAAGGCTATTTTATGTTACAATTCTAGTTTCCTTGAATTCAGATTTTTTTATTATCTTCATTTTCTATGACTGGAAAAGGCTATATGCCAAGCTATGGATTATGAACGGTAACTTTAAATTGCTTGTATTATCTATAAATTCATTACTGTATTCTCTTCGTTTTTTTTGTACCAAAGTCGAGAAAAACATAGCAGTAACGAAGGTTTTAATAACAGTAATTAGGTTATAAAATAGTTATTAATATTGTTGCAATACCTAAATCCAATAGTGCAAATAAAATGACGATGAAGGTCGTCATCTAATAATGCCATTATTTCGAGTATTTTAGAAATCATTTTCAAAGGTTCTGAACCTTTGAAAATTACCTTTGTATAATTTTAAGAAATATGTCTTTCTTATACAAAATGCATATTTTAATGTTGATTATATATATATATTTATCGAGTAGAGGTCAGCTAAGAACGGATTTTGCGAAATTCCACCAGTAAGGCGGTTTCGGGGGTGTTAATTGAAAATAAATCAAATTTCCATATTCAAAAAAATTCAATATTCATTTTACCAATTATATCGTCTATGGTATGTAAAACTTGGTCAGAATTTTTTTTTTCACATAATGCGATCTATCTATATATCAAAAGTAAATTTTAGGAAACTCCACCCTCAATGGGCAGTGCGGGTATGTTTCTTATTTTTAAAACAAGTGGTCTAAATTAATGAAAATGCTACCAAAAAAAGATTCCATGGAGACAAACTCGTGCTTTCTCTCACTCAGCTAGTTATATTAACAATAAAAATGTTTTGGACTTCATTCCAGTTGCACATGGAACCTGCATAAACTATGTTTAAAATAGTAACGACTGCTGCCTCTTTAGTAAAGTCAAAGTTCCAAACGCATTGTAGATTTGTTATAAACCAAGAGAGTAAAGACCATTTTAAAAAGCTTTTTGATCCTACTTGAAAAAAGGAATATTTTCATTTTGATTAAGTGTTTTGAATACTTTGCAGGTAATTTAAATTCTACCAATACAAAATGAAATCGATTATGTCACTCAAACTTAAAAAGATTGTTATGGTCACAATTTGTAACGACGACATAAACATCCAAATCGATATGCGTATACTATGTAAGCATTAATAGTTATTTTAAGAAGTTCCTGTAGTTACAAAACGTTTAAACACCACTAAAACATACCATAAAAAACAAACGCTTATCCCAAAATCTTTATAGCTCAGCTTACGTCATAAAACATTTCGGTCTCTGTTTATGTCTGTGGATGAATATCGAAAGCTTAAACGCTTAAGTTTTATCTCAAAATGATCCTTTATTGGTTTAAAAATATAAAGAGTCTGGTATTAGAAAATTATTTGAAAATGTTTATAATTTTGTTTAAAAAATCTCCGATAACTATATCAGGTCTTATAAATAAAAAAACACTTCATTTATTCGCAAGAAAATTAACATCTACACCATGAATTATCCGATTGCAAAAAAATATCTATCTATCTATATATAAAAAAATCATTTGTTGTTCATTAGTCTCGCTAAAACTCAAAACAGCTCAACTGATTTAGGTAATTTTAATTTTGAAATAATTGTGTAAGTGCAGGGAAGGTTTAAAAGGTAAGTAAATCTAAAAAAAAATGCTTGGAATGTAGTAGAAACAACAATTTCGCTTTCCCTTAGAAACAGTCCCTTAGAATCAATTAGATTTAAAAGTCTTTCATAATTCAAATTAAATTTAGAAGTGTGTTTTTTTATTTTTATTTTTTGAATGTCAAACGTTTGATGTTGACCCGTCATTCAGAAATCAAATTAAATTTATAATCATACTTCTGTTTTTTGCATGTTTTTAACATTTAACATTAAGAACAGACAATTTCTGATCTCAACTATTATATTTTATGAACTTTGGCGGGAATTTAGACGTAAAACTCGCGGTTTTTTGATTACGAATTCTTTTTGTTCCGATTAACTTTTGACCACATTTTTTACTGAAGTCGAATTGATTCTGAGGCGGAATGAAGTTAGAATGTCAGCTATAATGTATGTCTAACTCTTGTGGCATTTTACAGACGCAAACTTTTTAATTGGTGGCTTATTTTCCTAGTCATTTTTTTTTAATGAACTTTGGTATTCGCACTCCAATTTTGCTTTCACGCTTTTATATACCGTATGGAAGAATTTGAAACCTGTGAAAGTATTAATAAGCCTTTAAAGTTATAACAACGCTACAGCTAGCTCTAGGCAATCAGTAACTGAAACTCGTAATTGGTTGGAAATACCACTTAGTATTTTGAGGCAGTCTAATTACTAGGTTCCGGATCTATGATCCCTCACTGAATATATGAAGCATAATACGTTAACATTACACTTTATATAACATTTTTATATAACATACATAACATTTTTATTATTGTGTCAAAACGCAGTAAATTTATATTGATACCTAACGCTTATATGATAGCAAGAAGATTTTCCCGATGAAGCAGGATGGTTAAAATTAGGCTTTATATAGCGTATTGCCAGACCCTCTACTCGGGGAACCTGTGGATCAATTTCACCCAGAAAGTATTGGACTCACTTTACATGCAGTATGACAACGCCTTTTGTATTTTGATCGGTCACTACAAAAAAAAGAGTGGCATCCTTGATGTAGAGGTATGTACCAGTACAAACAGCATCTTGAGAATATTAACTGGAAAGGTTTACTTTTCAATTTACCACCAGTTCCTTAAGTTTAGGTTTTCAGTTTGTGTTGGTCGAGAAGTCGAGAAAATAATTTTGTAACTTTAGTAAAGGTTCTTTTTTATATTTGACGGTGTACAGATTGTTAATCGGTTTACAATCGAATCGGACTTGACATTTTTGGTGTTGACAGCTGACATAACACCAAGCGCTGGGGTGGCGGCCATTATTGGTACGAATTTCATAGAGTGCGCACGCGCCCACGTGTTGTAGTGGAATGTTTTAAATCTAGTTATGCTTTGTTAATTATCCAAAATTATAGGTGTTGATTTATTATAATGAAAGTAATAAATAAGGAACTAATTGTATCATGAAATATTTTAGTTAAATACCCGACGTTGATCTCCTCGCCAAACTACCCACATTGCGGCAGACAAAACCCAAGATTGTAACACCACATCCGAAGATGCGCTTTTATATTATTAGGATTAAGTTATTTGTGTTACTAACGTAGTTATATATATCGTTTATACTTGCCGATGCTGCTAAAATTATTAATTATTAAAAGTGTAGTAGCAACTTTATTGCATTTAGTTGAGTGAATGAGGGAATTCTCGGCTGGAGATAGTGATGGGGTAACGGTGCCAGGCGCTCGTCAGCTCTCGCTTTTTAGAACGTTTGAGTCGGAATTGATTAGAAGCACCACAGATGAATGCGTCTTTGAAAATTTGAACTTAAACACTTAGATGAAGAGGATTCCACTGGGTTTCAGTGGGTATTTTATTATAGCCAGCGATTCGGACAATGACGGATTAATTAATTCGCCCTAAGTAAAAACATATCCCAGCGATAAAGAATAGGCAGTCTATTGGCCCTACACATGGCTTTGGATGACGTTTTTATTGTTGTCAGCTTAGCACTTGACTCTTATCTCACTTGGCTGTAAGAGATTATATAGTCCGCAATGGAAACACTAAATTGTTAAGAGGTAATTTACCTCTTATGGTTTCGCCAAAGCATTTTTTTATGGATGGTGGGGTCTTAGCTGGAAGAATGCTAGAAAGTCATGGTTGAAACCTATCCTCCAGTCCAGACTTAGACTAATTAGGATATGCTATTCCCTAAATTTGGTATCGAACAAGGGCCACCGCTATTTTACCAGCAAGGCCCTAAAAAAGGTTACTCAAAATCAAGTGAACCGTAAGTTATTTTGACAGTTTACGAGGTGTGTTCAAAAAGTATCGCGAATTTTGAATTTTCGCGGGTTACGTATATTCGAATTTCGAATTTTTTGTGGCGTTATGTTGGTACTCATGTCTCTCACTTATGCCGACAAGCTCGGCCATTTTGAATGTTCATTTAATTGTTGACAGCTGCTTTGCTTGCACGTGTTTTGGATCGTCTTCGATTTTTACCTATTCAAAAAAATGGATCAAAGAACCTGTATCAAATTTTGTGTGAAAAACGAAATTAAGTGCGCGGATGCATTCCGAATGTTGACTGTGGCATACGGAGAAGCTACCTTGGACCGAAGCAACGTTTATCGGTGGTACAAAATGTTCTCAGAAGGCCGAGAAGATGTGAACGACGAAGAGCGTGCCGGACGCCCGAGCACTTCAACAACAGACGAAAAAATTAATGAAGTGGAGAAAATGGTATTGGCCAATCGTCGAATCACCGTTAGAGAAGTTGCTGAGGACCTAAACATATCGATTGGCTCGTGCCATTCGATTTTTATCAATGATTTGGGCATGAGACGGGTCGCCGCGAAATTCGTACCAAAATTGCTCAATTGTGACCAAAAACAGCATCGCATGAACATTGCTAATGAGATGTTAAACTCTGTCCGCGACGACCCAAATTTGCTCCAGAGGGTCATAACTGGTGACGAATCGTGGGTTTATGGTTATGACGTGGAAACCAAAGCTCAATCATCTCAATGGAAGCTGCCGCACGAACCAAGACCGAAAAAAGCGCGCCAAGTTCGATCGAATGTGAAAGTTTTGCTGACAGTTTTCTTTGATTGCAGGGGCGTGGTGCAACATGAGTTCTTGCCACAGGGAAGAACGGTCAATAAGGAATATTACCTGCAAGTTATGAATATTTGCGCGAAGCAATCCGCCAGAAACGCCCGGATTTGTGGAAGAAAAAAAATTGGCTTTTGCACCACGACAACGCCCCTGCTCACACATCGTTGCTTGTGCGCGACTTTTTGGAAAAAAACAACACACTATCTATAAAAACAAATTGATTTATTGTTTGCTATCTAAAATTATTTTTATGGTGTAATAAATTCCCGTATCCCGTGTTTATTACAGGTTTATTCACACACCGACATTGATTGCATGGATTCGCCGATGATTAAGTAATTTTACACGCGGTAACCAAAATCCGGTTTGGCAATCAATTTATACGCCAAAACGATAATTAATTTAGCGATTTTAAAATATCATGTTAAATTTTCTTATCTTAATAACAAAACCAGCGTAAACTGATAAGATCATTGATCGATTAGATTGTGTTATGGAAGAAATAGTAAAGTAAAATAAGAAACATATAGGGGTCTTGTGTTTTGAAAAAAACGTACATGTATTCATATATACTGTCATGTGGCATAAAGTAACAACTTTTTTTGCTTCTTTGTCAGTGACGGACGCTTTTTTTTTCTAATTTTATGTATAATTTTTATAACAGAATAAGTAATTTATAGATCAGTTACTGGCGATAAACTGTTGCAGCGGTTTTTCTGAATGAATATTAGTGTAAAAGAATCTATTTTGTTCCGTAAAAAATAGAGGATCTGCAAATTTAAATATCATGAAAACTGTCCCTTTAACTTTAAATATAGATATTGGCGTAAGAAAACGCATCTTCTGTAAGCTTCAAAAACCCGAAAATAGGATTTTATATAAAGTACTTTAATTTTTATGTAAAACTTTGTATATTTAAATAATTTGTAGCTTACAATAAAATTAAGCTTCTTTTTCATTAGCAAAATATTAAACCAGAGACTTACACCATCGATTTTAGGAAAGTTTTTGGGCTTTTGTGAATAGTTCGAATGTTAAGGCTTACGTTGATATATGTTTACGCGGATAAAAGGTATAATTTCATCATGTATTATTTATGATTAACCTAAATAGTATAAGCAGCTCATAGGAAACTTATAAAATGAGTGAATTTTCCCCATCTTTGCAAGATTTTTCATTGATGCTTCACTTACATTAGTCGTAACGTGATATAATAAAGCTCATAGCCTTCTTGGATAAATGATAACCAATGAATGAAAGCATACCAAAATAAATCCTTCTATCTTAACTAATCTAAATAATTAAATTATCTTAGGATGCTACAATTATTTTATAACATATTTGAAGTTGTTAAGCGACCTCTATAGAACGTCTATTGAAAGTTTGTTATAATATTTTTAAAGTAGCAATTTTCTTTTACTGCATCCACTACACAGAAAATGGATAAAAATTTATTATGAATCGTCATAATTTCAGGAATTTTTCTACTCCAAGATCGAGACGATGTGATTTTGTCTCGATAATAAAAGATGATTTTTCCGAAAGCTATCTCTGGGGTTTCAGAATGTTCATAGGTCTCATTGTAATATTTCACGTTCACTGTAATGGTTGGTAATAACTGGAATGTTTGGCGACCAAGTTATGATCTAGATTAGAACATTTTATACCAGTGTTATTTCTGTATATTGACTTTTAGTGCATGCCTTTGTCCTGCAAGCTTTTGTATAAACTACTAGCAGACCCGACAGATTTCGTTCTGTCAAAATGATTTGAAATATAGCAGATTTCAGTTTTACGAATGATTATCGAATTGAAATTACAGCAGTAATAATGATCTATAGCTCTTACTTTTTATGACTATTCAATTTGGTCGGGTTGTCTCTATTTAATTGATTTTGAACTTTGTGCGGCGGCAATAAAGTGAAAATTGACACTTGGACGTTATGAAAACACCTACATTGCTTAGACAACAGTGAGTACTTAAACTTATTATGAACTTTATTGAATAGCAATAAATGTTAAATCAACTCTACATCTAAGTTGGAAAACGTTAGTATGGGAAACGGAAAAGGGTTGTTTTTAGGGGGTTCCCCCTGCAACTATTCGAACTTTTCTCCCTGTAACTATCTTTGGACTTCAAGGAACATTTTAACAAAAAAATTTGCAAACTTAACCCAGGCGTTGTTGAGTTATGCGCTTACCAACACATTTTACGATTCATTTTTATATTATAGATAATATTTTAAGAGTATACTTCATATGTTTTACCATCTTATCATAGGTTAAAAAACTGAAATCAGTGTAAAATATTATTCCAAGAATCTGGAAAGTATTTATTTTCGGCAGATAATTAAGCTTTCACGCTATAAACAAATTATTGTTTATTTGTTAGTTTATTTTCGCAAATAAATCCTACATCTAAACATCCGATATTCCATTGAGTCATCTTATTTATAGGAAAATTCGACGGTATTAGAGTAGTTCCTTTATACATAAGGGAGAAAGCTCTAAAAGCGGAAAGCTAGCCGGATGCAGTTGAACAGCGCAAATATGCCTCGGACGGTGATGTCTACATCCTTGTATCGTTTAACTGGTCTGATCTCGAGAGAGTGAAATTCTAGTAAATAAATTCTTAAGCGGCGACATATTGCTCTATTTTGGTTTGGTTTAATTCACAGGAATATAATATTATACTAATGCTGTCTAGAAAGTATTAAGAGGTAAATTAGTCATTTGCGATTAATACATTACCATCTTAGATTATACTAATCATTTACCATGGAGAGAGATTACAGTCAAATGTTAATCTCTTAGCGTTAAACAATTCCCAAGTCTCGTCAGTAGAAGTTTGTTTATACTTAATGCCTACTGATATTATAAATGCGAAAGCATCTCTGTCAGTCTGTCACGCTTTTACGCTGCAACTACTGATTCAATTTAAATGAACTTTGGTACACAAATAGTCTAGAGCCTGAGAATGAATATAGCCTAAGATTTAATACAGAATAAGGATTGTAAATGGAATTATCGTCATTTTTAGACTTAAAACTATGAAACTCATTTTTAAGCTGTCGATTCGATATAAATGAGTATGACATTCAATGTTTGTAAGAGTTCTAGGGTATAAAACAATAGTCTCTATCAAAATTTTAAAGGCAAATGTAACTCTGCCTGTCAATCTGTCATGATTTTACGCTAAAATTAATGAACCGATTTAAAGATTTTACGCCAAAACTATTTCAATGAAAATTGATACACTTTGTAAAGGCCTTATTGTACACCCTACGCTGTTTATATGAAAACACATATACGTATCCTATTTATTAATTTAACTATCCTAAATTATTAAAAATACCACCCAAAAACACTGTTCCACGCGGATGAACTCGGAGAAACAACTTGTATCTTATAAATTTCTGACATGAGTGTCTGGTGTAAAATATATTAATTCAAATAAATAAATACCAAATTGGTTACGTTCCTTTAAAGAAATTTTTACTTTATATATATCTGTTTATTTTGTTCCAAATTCGTCTATTTGAACAATATTTTATTCTATTCTGGGAAAAATGCTCGGTAAACTTCGGACAAATACTGAGAATTTTTAATCTCAAATACAATAGCAGGTTTTGATTAGACGCAGAACTCGAACCTAAGACCTCATGATTTATAACCAAACAAATTCACCACTAAACTAATGATATTATAAAATATCCAACGAATACGTTTCCGTTAAGTGTCATCAAAATTATATTGTTCTATGTCAGAATTTACATAAGGTTAAAGTCACGCAGGAGTCAATTTAATATTTCTTGACGTAGCACTTAACTACATGTGACAAATAACAAATATGGTGTCAATTAAAGACGCAATGATGAAACAAATATCACCATTACGTCATTTCTACGTAAAATTTAATGATAAGTCTACTAAGTATTCATTACACACGCAATAATAAACTTTTACGTTAGACAAACATTTTGTTTATTGAAATACTGTGCTATAAACATTGAAATACCCTTTAAGGCAGAAGTCCTTCATCAGAAACACTTTCCGGTTTTGACTCTCGCAAATTCCGTCAACTAATAATTTATGTGTTTGTTTAGCTGAAAGACAAGGTAAGGATTTTATAAGTGGATTTCGTTGTCCTATTAAAACTTTGATCCAATTAAAATTATTTTATAATAAATTAAATGTTATACGGCTTCAAAACTTTAAATTTAGCTTAAAATATTATCGTTATAAATCACTGCTGTCGGTGAATAATCACACTATCCAATCTTTTTAAAATGTTAGTAAAGCACATACACAGAATCCAGAGTAATCTATATTTTACTATGTCTAAAACTCATATACAAATTGGCACTAATCTGTGGTTACACAAAATGTCGGCCTTGGAGTTATTTTAAGCTATAAAATAATGGTTTATTATTAGTCATATGTATCATATTTCTGTGTGCTGTCTTGTCCTCTTTTATTTGGTAGTAGTTTAACAATATATTTCAACTATTTATAGGTAATCAAAATTAAACTTCGGATGTATTTAAAAACTGAACAATTTCCATCGTGTCTTCTCCAACAAACTTGACACTGGCGAGATAATCTGTGCCCAATTGACACACCTCAATGCCATTCAACAAAGAAGAAACGTTTTGTCTATTTTTTAATTGCTTTTCTGTGAAATTATCTTTCTTTATTTGGTCATTATACTTCTAAGCAGCGATATGGTGTCATAAAATTACGAATTATGATAGTGTAAACTAGCCATTTTAAGATAAGAGTATAATCTGTGACTATTAGCTACTCTATATTTTCAAATAGTGTTGTTAATCGTTAAAAAATACGTTTATTCTCTGTATAAACTGAAAATGTCTAACAGGCTTACTTTTTTTTTTAATAATCAAAATTTTCACTCACAAAGTAGTTTTCCTTATAACAATAAATAATAATGATTCACCATTTAAGTGAACTCATATGAAATTCTTGTCACCATAAATTAGTCATTATTAACTTTACCGTAAAAGTAACACTGTTAAAATTTCAGAAAGTGTAATTAGACGTGTTACATATGATAATTGCTTTTATAAAAGAAATATATGTTTAAAATGTACTCCTTTTAGATTAAAACAACATCAGGATGCCTTAAATTAGTAACTATTTGCGTCAAAGTAACTATATTAAAATTGCATATGACACTTACTTTAATTTAGAAAAAACACACGTTTAAAACATTTTTTTAGATTAAAGCAAGATCGGTGTCTGCTATATGATATTTTCGTCCTCAAAAAATAATCACATTTGCGTCAAATTTAAAGTAACCCCATTTAAAATTGCAGAAACTATAATTTGATATGTAGTACACATTAGAATTGCTTTAATCTAAAAAATATGTATACGTGTAAAATGTATTTCGTTTAGATGACCACTAGATCAGAGTCCTTTTTATGATATTTTACATACATAGCATCACGCCTCATTCCCATAGGGGTAGGCAGAGACAACGTCCTTCCACTTGCCACGATCCTTGCATATCTCTTTCGCTTCTGTCATTCTCATTAAACCTTTCATACAAGTTCGTCGGTTTAGAGTACTCTTGACCTGGCCGTTATTTAAAATGTCCTGGATTTGGTCCAGGAACGTTCGCCTCGGTCTTCCCCTTCCAACTTTCGCATTCACTCTTGACTCATAAATCCTTTTTGTCAGTCTCCTTTCATTCATTCTCTCTACATGCCCAAACCATCTAAGCATACCTTTTTCAATTTTAGTCACTACGTCTTCTTTTATACCACAACGTTCTCTTATCACACTATTTCTCACTCTGTCACTCAGTTTTAATCCACTCATGCTTCTCAACGCTCTCATCTCTACCGCATTTATTTTACTTTTGTGATTCTTCTGCCATACCCAACTTTCACTACCATACATAAGTGTTGGCATCAACACTCCAGCATGCACAGCCAGTCTGGCCCTTTGAGACACCATCTGGCTATTCATAAAGGCGTGCAGAGCACCATTTACCATATTCTCTGCATTCACTATCCTTTCAATATCACTTTCACATGTTCCATCTTTTATAAATTTAGATCCCAAGTATACAAATTCTTTCACCTCTTCCACTTGTTCGCCATCTATCATAATATTGCCATTCATCATAGATCAGATGATATTTTTGTTTCCATAAATTAGTTGCTATTAATTTTACCATAAGAGTAACATTTTTAAAATTCCATAAAGTGTAATTAGACATTATTACATTTAAAAATTAAATTAAAATTATGATAAAAATTTATGTTAAAAATGTACTCCTTTTAGATTAAAGCAAGATCAGGGTCCCTTTTATGTTATTTTTGTCCCTATAAATTAGTCACTATTTGCGTCAAAGTAACTCCATTAAAATTGCAGAAAGTGTAATTAGATAAGGGGAAGTAATTATGCTATGAATATATGTCCTCATATCTCTTTCATAGGGATCATGAGAGCTTAGGAGCGTAAATTGTTAAGCCGGGGGTAATTACGAAGTCTGTACGAACGTTGGCTCAGAATAATAGGGATGTCATCTGAGGCCCGGAGAGTTGCGCTGATATTATCCGTGAATCGGTTTTAGTTTTGCATTAATATAACTTTGAATACGTTCCTGTAGAAACTATATAGCTATCATAACATTTTCATGTTTCATTTAAAAGCTCCACATCTTTGTATGAAAGTTAGTGTTTCATAAACTGTTGACGATCTGGTGCAATGGTGAGAGTACTTGCTTCGCTAGATGTCCTAGATTCGATTTGCGACGGCAAATTTAGGAAATTATTTCTAATTTGCCTGAAATAGGAGGCTTACTGATGTGGAAAGGTATCACTACAGAACCTGTTCCAGTACAATACTGTGTATAAATTATAAGAGGTAAAATAACACTTACCAGATCAGCGCGATTTCATATTAGTCTGTTTCATCAATTGCTTAGTAAGATTAGAAATACGCTCAATGTAATGTAAACATAATCGTAAAAAGTAAGTAAAGTAGTAGCCCATTAACGTCCCACTGCTGGGCACAGGCCTCCTCGCTCAAAGAAATGAGAGTTTTTAGTGCACAGAGCCATCACGCTGCTCTACTACATGTTGGCACTCTTATAGTCCGATGTGATGGAAATTCGACACGACAGGAAAGTCAAGGGATAGATAGATAGATCACACCGCCAACTTCCCAAACTCGGGCAAATATTGAGAAAATGAAAATTTTTTGAATTGGCACAATCCGGGACTCGAACCCAGGACCTTATGTCTGTAGTCGCACATGCTAACCAATAGACCAATGTGGCAGTCGATGATCGTATATAAAAATCATTATTTACTCGTACTTCTATAGTTTATTACACGGTATTACATCTTTTAATAAGCATCCTTAAAATAAGAAAATTAATATTAATTACAATAGAACGATGATAACAACGTATAATGAATCTGTTCGTAAGTGAGCTTAATGTATGGCTATATAGTGAGCATTATTTTGCTTTCAAAAATGTACTCTCTCGCGTCGACGTTCAGTGATGTTAAAATTTCAGAAAGTTTAATTTAATAAGAGGTATACGAGTAACTGCATAATTCTTTATAATAGAATAGTGTGCATGCTCCTAACTATTGTACCTAAAGTTGGAAAATAAAGGGTGATTTTAAGAAAAATTTTAAACAACTTTCATACGGTTAAATTTATCAAACAATAACTTTATTCGTTCAGTTGCCTAAAAATTTTCCCTCATATAATTTTTTGAGATTATAAACATAAAAACTTAAAGTACTCCTCATGCCTCTCTACTTACAGTATTAATAATTACAAGTTAAAGTTTTTATATCCATTTTTTGCACTTGAAACAGGAAGGGAGAATACCTCTAAGATTTTTTTTATAAGAAGAATCATATTAAGTTGGCAAGTACAGCAAGGCATGAGTACTAATTGTATCCAAATATGTACACAGGCATCATAGAGTTAATTATATATCTAATTTAAGTTTTATAATAAATTTTACATGTGCCTGTAGGAATTTTTATTATTAAACAAAATACCAAGTATGACTTTCTTATAATGAAAATAAAAAATGTAAGTAGCAGCACCTTAACGTTCCACTGCTAGGCACAGGCCTCCTTACTCATAAGAGAGGATTTTTAGAGCATAGACCCACCAGCCTGCAAGTACACTCTCTATTTCTTCACTATAGACCGATGTGACGGGAATCCGACACGACCGGATAGAGATCAGGCCCAGGACCCACGGCTTAACAGCTCTCCGAGGCATGAGGGTGGAGTTTACCGCTAACTTCCCAACTTCGGACAAATAATCTTAGAATAAACTTAGAATGAAATAGAAAACTCAATATTCATTCTGTTATGGCCCTTTTTTTTTTTTTTTTT
>JACTOM010000874.1:1807740-1859908 GCA_015832385.1 Elymnias hypermnestra | reverse complement strand
GTGTTTGGCGTCCGAACTCTTAGAACCATCTCTCTTAAGCTAAAGTAAATTAAAGCACAGCCCATGTACGCAATTTTTTTGTTATTGTCTCCTTATTTCATTATTTATTCCATTACATAGCTTTAGATTTTTCTTTTTTATTGTTTTCTTTTAAAATGTTTCACTGTTATTGGCAGCATACGTATTTAGGTGCGAACTGAAAAGCAGCTTCGAGCTGAGTTTTTCGCCTTTTCGCAGAAATGTTATAAATATTATATAGTAAGTTTTTGTCCTACAACACATTTTTTTTTGCGAATAAAGATCTTTATTATTATTATTATTAATGAGGGTAAACTGTTTATGAATGCAACGCGTGAATAGCGTCACGAAGATGTGCAGCGCTTTTCATGCTCATTCGTTTGAAGGTAGTTTTGATATTTACAAAATTTAAATAATAAATTCTTATATTGACAAAAAACACGTGGCATTTTAATTTACAATTCGTAATTTGAGATTTCAATCAATTATTTGTATTAATTTTCGACACTTTTAATATTTTAATGACAATTAAATTCCTAACATATCTTCGTTTTTCCCTCGCTTTAAGTCTCGGAAATATTTAGTTGTAGATTTGTATAAATATAAACAAGACTTGAAAATTAGTTTGCCAAAGAAGTTTCACTTTCGATTTGTTTACTTTATAATTGTTTTGTTTGACTGTGATTTCACTCGATAGTAAATGATGATACGATCTAATATAGTAAGACGAAATTTACTTTTAATGATTTTTATTTCACACCACCCTATTGGAGCGCAATTTGTTTGCTTGGTGGTACGTCTTCGCTGGTTGAGTGTAAATTAGCCACAACCGAAGGCCCCATCACTCTAGACTTACTTATTTTCTTAAATTTGCCCATTCCTAACTAAAACCTCAAGACCTGGATCATTAAGCGAACAAGGCTAAAAAAAACAGTATATATTGAGCAAGTATAATTTCTACACTGAAATAATTTCATATTTTACACTCAATCGTTCGTTTAATGAAATATTTAAAATGTTATTTTAGACATATTGAAAACGTTAATACAGTTTTCAATATTTAAAATTTAAGTTTAAAACAAATTTATTTACCGATTTATTTTTAGTGCTCGAAAGCTACGTCTGTATTAACCTTTCCATTGAAACATATTTCATTAGGTGATTTAAAACTCTATAGCGGACAAAGGTAGCAGGGAGTAATCGCCCATCTGCCACGAGTGCGGTGACCCCGTCGACACAGCGCACCATACGGTGGCAGAATGCTCAGCGTGGTCATCCCAGCGGCATCTCTTGATGTCGTTGATTGGCCTCTGACCTCTCACTGACTAGCATTGCCCCTGCAATGGTCGCTAGCGAAGCAGGGTGGCGAGCCGTGACCTCTTTTTGCGAAAATGTTATGGCGTTAAAGAAGGCACTTGAGAGGGAGCGGGAGGTTGCTCCTGATGACCGTGCTATACATCACGGAAGATTGGGCGACAGAAGGCGTTGATTTGCGCACCTCGTCCTATAGCCTTGAATCTTTATTCGGCTTCATCTGGGACACCATATTGGATTGCGCAAGCTAGCCGCTGGTGTCCCACATTAGGATGACGTAGGACCGCTGGGTTTTAGTGGGTATTCTGTCTCATCAGTGAGTCCCACACTCCCGTCTCTTTAGTCGGGGTGCGTAAAAGCATTTCCCAGGAAAAAAAAGAAGACAATTTCTTATGATATAGATTAGTCCTGCATTAAATAAATTGTGAAATAATGTACAATGATGTAATCTGTGTGTGTGCTAGTCTTATATACTCTGATGGTCTAATGTAAGCCGTTCAATTAAATTATTCTCAAGTTGAATAACACGTTTTGGATATAACCCTAACAAAGTTCTAGTATAATCCAATTTCCGTCATCGCAATCAAAGTGAAGTCGTATCGAGAAAGGCTTTGTATGAAACAGAGGTCATGAATGTAGGTTGATATCAGTAAATTTTCTCCCCACAAAACTATTGTTCGCAAACTTTGAATCGGCATAACTGGACATGTTTGAGAAATTCATAAGTTTCATGCATGCAATCTAAGAGTACTATAAAATATGACTACTGCGTCGTTCAGCACGAACTTCTTAAAGTCGTTTCAAACCAATCTCGTGAACTTTCAATAGTAGTCACTGTACAATTAACATACGTATATAACATCACGCTTCATTGCCATAAGGGTAAGCAGGGACCACATTCTTCCACTTGCTATGATCCTTGCATATCACTTTCGCTTCTTTCATCCTCATTAAAAGTTTCATATGAGTTCGTCGGTTTGGAGTACTGTTGACCTGGACCTTATTTAAAATGTCCGGAATTTGATCCAGGAACTTTCGCCTTGACCTTCCTCTTCCAACCTTCCCATTCACTCTTGACTAATGAATCCTTTTTGTCAGTCTCCTTTCATTCATTCTCTCTACGTGCCCAAACCATCTAAGCATATCTCTCTCATTTTAGTCACTGCACATTTTTTATACAACAATTTACCATAAGTTAATTAATGAATTGTTTTCATATTAAGTGCAGTACACAACAAGTTTAAAAATATATTTAAATTTGAGTTGATGAATAAAAAAACAATAATTAACGATGAAACTTTGTAAATATATTGTAATAAGGAAGTTGTGATGTGATCGCCATGAGACATCGAACACGATTTGGATTGTTTGTCATGCAGTAAAATTGCAATTTTATGTCAAAACTAATAGGTTATAATAAAATATCTTATAAATTTATTTAATACTTTAAATATTCTGAATTTTTTACCAAGTACCCTGTAATCCCACAGAATAATAGAATGCGTACATATGCAATCCACAACCACGCTATTAAGTACCGCAGTGAGCCCGTGCCTCAAGATTACATTTTTAAATTCACTTAAAAATTGAATTCAGTAGAAGTTATATGATATAAAGAATTAAAACAGAAATACTAAATTGTTGTCTGTAGAGAAAGGATGAATTCTTATGATAACTAGAACAAAACGGGGAAAGAAAGTATAAACCTATACCGGTAGTAAATTAAAAACTGTCTAAGATTCCAAAATGCTTTTTTAAGTATAGAAAATAAGCAATAATAATAAGAAAACAATTAAAAAATAATAAGAAACTTGCTGTCAAAACGACCACACGACAGAAGTAAAAATTTCAATAAGAGAAATTATATTTACACTACGAGAATAGCGAAGCGAGCGTTGCATAGCCGAGCGTGACGGCTCTGTCTCTTTTTATTACCTATTTCATTACCTATTTCAAAGCAAAAAGCGCGCTGAAACATATTTTCATTTAAGAATCACAATTTTTTTCTAGGAATATATATATATATATATATATCTGTGTCTGTGTGTGTGTGTGTGTGTGTGTGTGTGTGTGTGTGTGTGTGTGTGTGTGTGTGTGTGTGTGTGTATGCATCGGCGTGGGGCAGAGTCAATAGTGACAAGCTGGCGCGCGTCCTCGTAGTTCTCGAGTTCTCATTAATAAAGTGTTTGATTGTCCCAAAATTAGCCGCCGACGCACACAGTATGGAAAATCGAATTATTGATGCCATTAATGACAATGTCGGCGGGGAACCCTACACCTCTATGCTTTATGCATATCATAAAATTAATAAAATACAAAGTGTATATAACATACACTTTGTATTTTATTAATTTTATGAAAATAAATTCGAGTACGTGAATATTTAAATTTGAAGTTATTTTTCTGTTTCCTATTATAGTTCAACAACTGCTTGAGTTTAAGCAATACTTTAAAAGTAAATGCTGTAGATCACTCTTAGTAAGTTTTTGCTTGGCACACACCCAAAGTGTATACAATGCATGTACCCCAGAATCAGATATAAACTACAAACTTTCGTAGACTTCAGTTTCCTTTTTGAAGTAAAAAAAGCCCGTAAATCAGGCGATGTACTCGTATATATAATTTGCAAACTTCACCACGTCCACTTTGACCATTATTTATATTCATTATCTGCCGGATAAAGTAGATCTCCAAAAATAAAAAACAAATGTTTGTTTAAGTACCCTGTAAATATTTATATACATTTAGTGATAACAATAACGTGTTAATAAGACATTTCATTTTATTTTAATTGTATAAATATAAACTTATTTCACGTAACGATGTACTGCATTTTACATTGAGTAATTCATCGTGGCTTTATTGAATCAAAGGGAAAAAGTAAATCCAGTAAAAATGGGAAACAATGAAGACAGATGTAATGGGAAACAGTAAAAATAGAAATAAAGTCAAATATACAGTATAGTAGGAAACAGTGACAACAAAAATAAGGGAAACCTAAACATTGAAATAATGGAAATGGTGAAGAAAAAATTAAGGGAGATATTAAAGTTATATCTTTAGTATTTATGTATATTATCTGTATGTATATATGTATATTNTGTGTATATATATATATATATTATATGTAGTTTATGTATGAGTATATGTATGTTTATAATATATCTTTAGCTTGTATGTATGCTAACATATTTTAGCCTTTTCATATCTGTGTACCTACACCATAAGTTTTATAAAATTCTTCCACTTTCTGGGGTTCCTGGAAGAGATCTCTCCAAAGGGATAAGGTATCCTACGTATTATAACTTAAATTTCTTATTACTGTGACTTCTTTTTTGGTGCATAAATAAAGTCTGAAGTAATGGAAAATTATACATGGCATTCTACAATGACTCGTGTCACCCTTATTTATAACAACTCAATATATTATACTAACCAGTTCTCTTTTTTTTGCTCACAGTTTAACTTTTGACTGTTATTTCACCTGATGGTAAGTTGGAATATAGTTTAAGATCTGTTACTTTTTTACTTCTTATGGTTTCTACACAGTATCATACGGGAATGCCATTTTTTTATTTAGCTGCACATCTTTGCAACCCTCCACCAATTTAGACTCCTATATCGGTAATCGAAGCCAGCCAAGTCGTAATTTTCAAGGTCTGAACTGGTATAACGTTTTAGTTATTTAAGCAAAATTGGGGCCATATATAAATTACTAGCTAAACCTGCGACCACATCTACCAGGAGTGTTTTTTGTGTAGCATTTTCATTGATTTGGTCATATTGTTTTACAAATGAGAACTTACCTGCACTGCCCTTTTAGGGTGGAATTTCCTAAAATTTACTTTTGATAGATACCATTACGTCAAAATAAAATTCTCACCACATTTTACATACCGTAAATGACATCGTTTGTAAATGCGAAGTTTTTTTAATGGGTAATTTGATTTTTTAAAATTAATACCACCGCAACCCCCTTGCGGGTAGAATTTCGTAAGATACGTTCTTACTTGAACTCTACTCGGCAAAAGCAAGATTCCTACCAGATTTCAAGTCTCTACGCTTGGATATCTGGATATCTCTTATTATTTATATATATACTAGGTGAACCCGCGACTTCGCCTGCGTGGAATGTTTTTGGGTAGCATTTTTTGCGGGTGGAATTTGGTAAAACCCGTTCTTAGCTGACCTCTACTCGGCTAAAAGAAGATTTCTACTAAATTTCAAGTCTCTACGCCTTATAGTACCGCAGATATCTTGATGAGTCAATAGTTAATACCCCCGCAACCCCCTTCGTGGGTAGAATTTCGTAAAACCCGTTCTTAGCTGACCTCTACTTGGCAGAAGCAATATTTCTACCAAATTTCAAGTCTTTATACCTTACGGTACCAAAGATATCGTGATGAGTCAATAGATACCTGGATGTCTTTTATAGATATAAATAAATAAATAAACAAATAAAGTTATAAGCCTAAATGATAATCAAATTATAACCTGCACCTCATAATACGTATTATTTCATTATACTGGAATACTTATCCACGTTCTTTGCTTAATCAGGTGTTAACAAGTCATAGCACAGGGGAAATATCCAAACCAAATACCATTAGGGAAATATGTCTGTTAATTGAACCGACTAACGCAATATCGTAGTAAATTTGGTGGATATTAACTAATAAATTAATACTGTATTAGTATTGAAGTCCTGGAGTATTATTTTATTTATTATAGGCTAATTTAAATACATAATTACCTCACTAAAATTCAAGTCAAATGAGTGTACACTTCTAACATTATTTAGAAAATAAATAATAAGAATCAAACAGTTATTTTTCAAACATTTACTCCAATCAAGTAATACTGTTTTCCCGATAATATTCAAATATTAAAAGACATTAATGCTATTTATATAGACATCAAAGCCAAAAGTGATATCAAAAGAGGTGGTAAACCTCAATTAAAATGTGACATCGATAAGAAATATTTTGTCTGCTCAATCATGCGGTAGATATTTCATAAAAAATTTAGAATCAATAACCAAGTGATCTAAAAAAAATAAAGTCAATTCCTACTTATTTCAATTAAGATTATCTAGCACAATCTTCTTAGCATAGTATACAGAAATAAAAAGGTAAGATTTTAGGTTAGAATAATTAACTTGAATCAATTATTCAATATGAAAAAAGAACTCTATTATCAACAAGTGACATCCATTCCACATCCACAAGTTTAAAAATGTGTTTGAACTTTACTGGATAAATAAAGAAAAGAAAAGTATTATTTGGGATTGAAAATTTGTATAGAGAGAGTGTGAAAAACTAAGAAAAGAAAGAATCTGACGCTACAATGTTAAAAATTCAAGAAATATCCTTTAAATCCCTCCTCTTTTGACCGAAAAATCATGCGAAAAAGTGCTGTTTATTGAGCTTGATATACATATTACGATAATGAAATTCATGACACAAAACTTCTCAATAAATGATAGCTTTTTTTTATCAAACAAAGTTACGTGTAATGAAGTACATTTAAGAAAACTATACCAACAATGTAACTTTTCTAATGTAACCTCCTTATTTTATTTTCGCTGGTAAATGCTTTATGCACGTTGGATGAAGAAACTTCCTGTCGGAAGTGTGGAAATCGCTTGGATGAACCAGGATACCCACGGAATCAACCAAAACCCAGCGGTACCCTCTTCATCCAGGTATTGGGATCAAGATGTCTACTGACGCATTCAGCTCTAGCGCATGGGATGAATCCGACTTAAGGATTTAGTTGCGGGAGAACAGGCAAGCAAAATTGGCGTTGGCCATAAGCTCCCTTTGCCTGTGTCTTCTTCTGCAGGAGGAGGCCACTGCTTTCCAAATGACAGACTCATCACCAAGGATAGCGCCTACAATGCTGGAGAGTAAGAGGTCACTCTCAATCAGCGATGTCAAGATGTGCCAATGTAATATAAACCTTTTTAATATTAAATTACGGCGATTGTAACGATTGAAAAATTAAGCTTGGGAGTTATTGCTATTTTACAGTAACTATAACTATGATTTTACTATAGGTCCAATAACAGATATTTTGTTAAATAATTTGTTACTGAAAAGTTATTTTTTGCATAGACACGATCTATTTATACACAGACAGATTTAGTATATATAGATACACTATGTATATGATAGACATTGACTATGAATAAGAAGATGGTATTAAGTTAATAGATCAGAAACTCGAACTGAATATGAAGCTGAATCGTCTAATATTAATGTTTTCATATAATGAAAAATTTTTCGGTATAAATTTATATAAATTTTGTTCAATAATATGCCCTCTCAGTGTTGCCCGATTTAAGTTAGTTTTCTTACCTGTTATTTTATCAGTAAAGTAGCAAATCACGGATATGTTAATTAGTTATGGTATGCTTATGAAAAGTACGCGCATATACAATACTCATACAGACGTATGTGTACGTGTTGTTTCGGAATTTAATGTATTTTCAATGCACTCAAAAAAATATTACCATTCTTCACTCCTCTATATAAACTACTAGCGGCCCGTCCCGGCATCGCATGGGTAGACATAAATAGGTACAGATGTTTAAGTTATAAGCATGATAATTAAAACGATCATGAAATGATAAATATTATGAAAAAGTGTGATTCCTAATACTAAAACTAAGTAGCTCTGAAAATAAATTTTTAAGTGAAGCATAAAAATGTGATAAAAAAAATCGAAATATTCAATGTCGCTTGCGTCCACTACGTAAGGAGCCGACCGGCTACCTAGTTCATAATGGTGCACCCCCTTCTCCCGCACTGCCCCTCTCTTGTCGAGTTAGTTATGCGCTGCGTGGCGGCCGCCGCCGGCATGTATTTTTATTTTAATTTCATGATATCATTTGAATGGAATATCCGATTTCAATAATTCAAAAAGTAATTATCAGGTTGAGACAGTCTCGAATATTACATTATTTATTTGGATACAAATTTACAAATGGTATGGATAACACTGTTTGATTTTGATCGGCATTTCTATCAATTTGTTAAATGTAAAAAAGTAGTTATAGTGACGTAACTACAATAGTTAGACATATGGTCTTGCGAAGTTTTTTGTAGATATTGATATATTCTATAATATTGTCGAACATTTTTTTGTCCTATCATTAATACTCTTCACAGAGTATGCGATGAAAGACATTGTATGGCTAATTTTTTTACACCTTCGGTTGGTTTTAATAGAAATATTTTAAGTTTTCTATAATAATCTAGCACTAAATATAGCCTATATTACTCAGTGATAATGTAGGTTTCTAATGAAAAAAGAATTATTAAAATTGATCCAGTACTTTTTGAGTTTATTCGTTACGTACAAAAATACAAATCCTCTTTATAATATTAGTGTAGAATAGTGTGAAAAATTACATTATCTCCGTACGCGCGAATTTCGTAAAAAAGGGTAGAAAGTGTCAGTTTTAACATTAGACATTAGATAAACTTACCACAAGTATATACAACTTTTAGGTATGTCCGACTGCCTGTCCGGCATGGCTTCCCGAACATCTTGCTGTCTGCTGACAACACGCAACGTCTTTTCCCGTGGCATTCCCTCATTGATGTTTCCGTTGCGTAAGGCTCCAAACAAGCTGTTATCGAAAAAAAACATTATTTTCCAAGACATCACGCCTCATTCTCATAGGGGTAGGCAGAGATCACGTCCTTCCAGTATCCACGTTCCTTGCATATCTCCTTCGCTTCTTCAGTTCTCATTAAACCTTTTATACAAGTTCGTCGTTTTAGAGTACTATTGGCCCTTATTTAAAATGTCCTGGATTTGGTCCAGGAATGAATGCCTTGGTCTTCCCCTTCCAAATTTCGCATTCACTCTTGACTCATAAATCCTTTTTGTCAGTCTTCTTTTATTCATTCCCTCTACGTGCCCCAACCATCTAAGCATACCTTTCTCAATTTTAGTCACTACGTCTTCTTTTATAACACAATGTTCTCTTATCACACTATTTCTTACTTTGTCACTCAGTTTCAATCCACTCACACTTCTCAACGCTCTCATCTCTACCCCATTTATTTAACTTTTATGCTTCTTCTGCCATACCCAACTTTCACTAGCATACATAAGTGTTGGCACCAACACTCTTCCATGTACAGCCAGTCGGGCCCTTTGAGACACCATCTGGTTATTCATAGCACACGCAGAGCACCATTTACCATATTTCCTGCATTTACTCACTTATTAATATCACTTTCACATGATCCATCTTTTGTAAATTTACTACCTCACATATACATATATATCTACTACACATATATACAATTATAGTTTATATTTAAAAAATAGAGGAAAAATAGTATTAATTAAAGGTTGTTATTTTAATAAATTAACTTGAAATTCGTCATCATTTAATGTCTTAGATATTTTAAATATATTTTAGTAGATCGCATAAAAAAAATTCTGAAGCGTATGAGAAAGTGTGATTGGTTAGTTTTAGTACGGATTTACGTAATCAAGTTGATATTTCGGTATTTAGTAGGTAATATTTACAAAATATAAGATAATAACCGCTATCTTAAGATGGATGGTTAAGGTTTTTATCATATAAAGATAATTCAAATATACATGGCTATAAGTAAGTGATTTAAATGTTTAGAATATCGTGCTGCTTATCAGAAATAATATCTAAATAATTTCACATTTAAACTGGACCAAAAAACTAATATAACTTTTAAATAAAAATGAAACACAAATATGGAAAGAAACATTCATTTTTATTTAACAACCTCGTAGTCTCATAAATCATTTGAAGTGAAACAAGAGTAATTAATTTTAATAAAGTCTTCGCGAATTTGTTTCTTGTCTCTTTTAGAAATAAAACTTCTTCTCAGCCAAAAATTTTAAATTATCAGTTAAGCCCTTCAAAGTTTTTCGTATTATGGGAGAAAATCTTCAATAATTTATTTACTTAACTAATTTTATGAAAAGTCCTATTTTTTTTATAAATGAAAATAAACTATTTTTTTTAATAAAGATGGTATCCCTTTTGCTTTTAATAATGAAATATTCTTTTAAACACAAAGTTTTTTGAAAGATACAGAAAGGTAAATTATAGAAATAACACATTATTGAGGAAGTAAATAGGCGTTATGTATAGATAGACAGAAATAGAAAGACATTATGTAAGTAAATTAAATAAAATTAATATGGCTGTAATATAATTCAATATTAGATCTTCTTTATGATTATAAGTTTTTATGCTGTGCAGTATTTGCTATTCAAAATAAAAGAACTGTAGAAAATAAATTACAGTCAAGGTAAATATGGGAGAGAAATAAATTGTTTTCATATAAATATAAATTTTAGCGAAGCTATGAGCTTATATACTTGGGATATTTTATATATTTTCAAGCTGTAAACATATGGCTAAGAGTAGAGCGGAATCCATAATAGTTTATGTTTTATTGTGCAAAAACTCATATAAATATTTGCAAAAATAACGCCAAGTCACCACAAAATGTTTTATTTTCAATGCTTCTCCAGTAAAGTTGGGTTTTTTTCATTTGTGTCATTATACCTCCTGAGCAGCAGTGTGTATATTTAAAGATATGTACCATAAATTGCTTTCACTCTCTCTCAACATCAAATAAGATACATACATGTATAGCATCTCGCCTCGTTCCCATAGGGGTAGGCAGAGACCACGTCCTTCCACTTGCCACGATCCTTGCACCCCTCCTTCTCTTTTTCATTCTCATTTAACCTTTCATGCAAGTTCGTCGGATTGAAGTATTCGTGGATATTCCTGGATTTGGTTCAGGAACGTTCGCCTTGGTCTTCCCCTTCCAACTTTCCCATTCAGTCTTGACACATAAATCCTTTTTTTCAGTCTCCTTTTATCCATTCTCGCTACGTGCCCAAACCATCTAAGCATACCTTTCTCAATTTTAGTCACTACATCTGCTTATATACCACTATGTTCTCTCACACTGTTTCTTACTTTGTCACTCAGGTTCAATCCACTCATACTTCTCAACGCTCTCATCTCTATTTCACTTGTATACTTCTTCTGCCATATCTAACTTTCACTACTATACATAAGTATTGGCACCAACACTCCTCCATGTATAGACGTTCTTGCCCTTTGAGACACCATCTGGCTATTCAAAAAGGCATGCAAAGCACCATTTACCATATTCCCTGCATTCACTCTCCTTTCAATATCACTTTCACATGCTCCATCTGTAGTAAATTTAGATCCCAAGTATACAAATTCTTTCACCTCTTCCACTTGTTCCTTATCCATCAACATAATGCATTTCATCTCTTTCAAAAAGTATAATATTCGTTTAGTTTACATTCACTTTCATTCCTTTCCTTTTTAAAGCTTCATTCATAATATTACCATCTCCTGTAGATAAGATATATTATGATTTCCATAAATATTAATATGTCATTACGATGTCACACTCGAAAATAACAAGGTTAGGATATAATTAACCGCTTTTCTTACGTATAAAAGATTTCATTTATTGTCAGCACACAAAATAACGTCTATGTTCCATCCAAATATAATGAAACTGTTTTATATACAGGTGAAATTCGATATTATCTTAGTATTCATAATTAACTAAGCAATAATTCACACAAAATTGAGTCTTGAAATCGCGAATTAATTTTATAACCCTCTTTTTTAAGTTATCTCCGAACCGAAGAAAACACACAAAGTAAGTAGGAGCCTTAACGTCCCACTGGTGGGCACATGCCTTTACAATCATAGGAGAGGAGAGGAGATAGGGATTTTTGATCATAGATCCACACAACAAAACATACAAAACCGCAAGTTAACTTAGTAACATACCATCTATGACATTGCATTTCCCAAGAAAACTGACTTTTGTTGCTTTTGTAAAGTGCATATTGTATCTTGTCTTTTTCTAAAAGTTATAGTATTTTTTCTTCCTCTCTCTCTCTCACTCTGCGCAGACATATCATTGGAAAATAGAGAGGATACATTGAGATTAGCTGATCCGCGTGACTACGTCTGTGTACAATCAAATGTGGGTAATTGTGGTTTGTTACATTCCGCTGCCAACAAAATGTACGGCTCTCCCTGTGCCACCGCTTTTCAAATCTCCTATATCTTCTAATATGTCCATTTAAATGAAATGTTATTAAGGGTGGTTTGATCTATATAAAATATACTATGTATGTTATGTATTTAATTACATAAGTCATAACACTGCATTATACAAAACATCTCGGTAAATAACACATGTTTTTGTTATAAGTTAAAGATAAGAATGGTCACTGTAGGTTATCCTTTACAAACAAATATATACCACTGCGGAATTTTTATAAATTTTATTAATATCTACAATTTCGTAGCACATTATTTTAGCAGACTCAAAAGTTTTAGTTGGTGTTTGGGATTTGAGCACACAAAAAGTTTGTTTCAAAAACACATTACTAATGTGTTGTAATATGTATGTATAATACAAATAAACCTTCCTCTTGAAACACTCTATTTTTTGCTGGAAATTGGGACTTTTATACTGTGTAACATTATAATCATTGCGGTATTACATTCGCTCGATATAATAAGGTTTTAATTAACAACTTTTCATAGGTATAAAAGATCTCGTACAATACGAGCAAACAAAATAACTTCCATGTTCGCTTAAACACAATGAAAATGTATTATATACACGTGAAACCCGATCCTATCTTAGTGTAGCAACAAAAATTCCGAAGACACAAAGAGTATTCAATACCACACGGTCGTACAAGGAAAGATTCGATACCGCACGCAATTTTATCTGATGCTTTTATAGACAACGTAATAACTCGGGGGATACTCACTTTCCTCTTTCATTCCCCTCGGCTGAGGGCATTGTATCGAGTCGTACTCAGTCCTCCCGTACTGTGCTGAATATATGGCCACCCTGGAGTGTGGGTTACAGCTTAAATGAAGCACGTCGTTCTCACAGCCCACTTTACTTCGGAACTCATCTGACAAACAAAAATACACTTTAAAACCCACTGCGTTAAGATTAAATTTTAACAAACTTAAACCTAGTAAATAACGCTTTCAGCGACTGTGCATTTTCTCTTTTTTTCAAACAATGTTTCAAAGAATTAAAACTCGCCACATAAGAACGTAACTTTACGTGTTTTAAATTTTATACTACAGGGTTTTTTTTATGTTCGCGATCGTTACGACAAATTGTTTTTATAACAAACTCCCAAAAGAAGTTGCAAACATGCCTCTTAATAACTTTAAATCTTTTATTAAATGGAAAGAAATTGAGAAATCTTTCTATAATTTGAAGGAATATTTAGAAGATAAAAAAGCGTGGGAGCGGATGAATTACGCTAATCGAAATAGAGTTAATTTAAAATATATATTGAAATGATGATGAGACAAAAAGTCGGTCCCCCACCCGACTAAGTTTGTTGTGGGCTCTTCTCAGAACAGGGCACGGAGGAGCCTTCGTAACTTTAGATCGTAAGTCTTTCTTTGATATCATCATCAGTCGAACATTGAAATAATATATGGTTATGGGAAAACGGTATTTGACGAATCAAAATGACTGTTGAATAAAAAATTCATGATCTTTGAATTGAATTCAATAAAAATAGTAAGAAATTTGAGTAAGACATCGACTAAAATAAAGTTTCTTTTTTTTATTATTTAGGGCATGATTTTTTAGAAACTCCTTTTCATTATGAGATTTGTAACTATTTTCAAATATATAGTTTTTCAATTTTCAAAGCAATAAAAAATAAATACACTGTAACGCCATTTAAATAATTATAATTTGGAAAATGTTTCATTTAATAAGTACCTGCTTTAATTTATTACGAGCTGAACCCGCGACTACTAGCGATTCGCTTAAATTAATGAAAATTCATTAATTTAAGCGAATTGTTTCACAAATGAGAAACATACCCGCACTGCCCTTTGAGGGTGAAATTTCTTAAAATACACTTTTGATAGCTTCCATTATGTCAAAAGAAAATCTTTCTGACCAACTTTTACATACCATAAAAGATGTAGTTTGTAAATGTGAAGATCGAATTTTATTTTATTGTGAAAATTTGATTTTTTTTAATGAACAATCCCGCAACCACTTTAAGGGTGGAATTTCGTAAAATCCGTTTCTAGCTAACCTCTACTCGGTAAAAGTAATATTATTAGCAAATTTCCAGTTTCTACGCCTTATGGTTCCAGACATATCGTGATGAGTCTATAAATACCTGGATATCTCTAATATATAGATAGATAAACAAATTGTACAAGCAAAAAAAAATAATAACTACACTTAATTTCAACGTAAGAAGTAGAAGACGCACGTATAATAATTTTTGGTAAACGTATCTTCTATTTGTATATTTTTAATTTACGTGAGAAAAATAGGGGTACTTGCACTTTCTACATGTTAATCCATTACTTTAAACTACCCAAAACTAACAAACATAACCACATGAGTGATAAATATAACAATTTAATTATTTGCAGCTCACGTTCTGTCATCATTGACAATTATGTCAAACGCCATACGATTAAATTAAAAAAAGTTTATATTGTCCAAAGCAATAAGAAGGTTACATCACTAAATTACTATGATAGTTAAGTTTTTAAATATTTTGTGATGATTCAGGCAACTGTCTTATTTTTTGAAGTGAAACTTCTTTAGGCACGTGAGAGTAAATTTTTTACGGAAACCCGTGATTAACGTCACGAACATGTGCAGCGTTTTTTATGCTAATTCGTTTGAAGGTTAGGTAGTTTTAATATTTACAAATAACACGTGGCATTTTAATTTTTCGTCATTCAATAATTTAATATAAAATTTTTCATAAAATATGCAATAAAAATATTTCCTATATTCTCTTTTCAAAAATTTAAATGCAAAAACAAAATTTAATGAATAATTTTTTCGTTTAATTCGTCATTTCAGATTTCAATAAATTATTTGCATTAATTTTCGAAACTTTTAATATTTTATTGACAATTAAATTCATTAAATTCCTAACGTATCTTCTTTTTTACCTCCCGATAAGTCTCGGAAATCTAATGGTTTACATTTGTACACACTTTTAACTTTTTTTTTCATAAGAACCTTCTTCCAAAGAACAAATACAACCAAAAAGGAATTAGCTAATTTGGTTAAACTATTCGGACGAGACAAAGAGTTATAAAGATTTATTTACACTTACTTATAGGTAGATTATGTTCAACTACCCACAAAATAACTCATCTATATTTTAAATAAATAAAACTGCGTTGATGTGGAAGCAAATCCTTTCCACATCACATTTATATCTTTACATTTACCCACTTGCATAGAATTTTATTGGTGATTCCCAAAAGTGCTTGAAAAGTTGAGAGCTTGAGGCATGAATTTTATCACGCGACGATGAATATAGAGTTTAGAGGAAGGCATTGAGGTTAACATATTCATGGGCATTTGAAATTGTATGATCAGTCAAGCCAGATTTTTTTACTACTCTAATATGTAAATTAAAGAAGTGTACTGATAACTTGGCCTCATTGGTCTAGTGGTTAGCATGTTTTTAGCTCAGTGGTGCGAGTATTCGCTTTGCTAGCGGAGGTCCCGGGTTCCATCCCCGGTAGGACGAATTTAGGAAATTGTATTTTCTAATTTGCCTGAGTCTGGACTGGTGGGAGGCTTCGGCCCTGGCTAGTTACCACCCTACCAGCAAAAACGTATCGCCAAACAAAGAGATTTGTGTTCCGGTACGATGCTGTGTAGAAATCGTAAGGGGTATATCGCCTCTTAACAGATTAGCGCGCTTCCATCTTGGACTGTATCATCACTTACCATCAGGTGAGATCACAGTCAAGCGCTAATCTGTCAACAATAAAAAAAATGTTCGACTACAGACGTGAGGACCTGGGTTCGAGTCCCGGGTCGGGCCAGTTCGAAATCGATATTGAGTTTTCTATTAAAATTTTCTCAATATTTGTCGATGTTGGGAAAAATTTGGAGGTGTGATCCACCCCCGTGCCTCGCAGAGCACTTTAAGCCGTCGGTCTTGCGCCTGATCTCTCTCTGTCCGGTCGTGTCGAATTGCCGTTACGTCGGACTATGAGAGTGAAGGAATAGAGAGTACACTTGTGTACTATGCCCAAAAATCCAATAGACAGTAGAGCACCGTGGTGGGTCTATGCTCTAAAAACTCTCTCCCATATGAGAGAGGCCTGTGCCCAGTAGTGGGGCTGCTACTTACCTTACTTACCATTTTTTACCGATTACATTGGAGAAAACCGCTCATTAATTTTTCTTTTAGTTTTTAAAACGTAACCCCATATTCACAAATTATAAGAATCAGGATTGCTGAAATTAGATGTATTTTATAAAGTATTTTTGATTTTTCAAATTTAAGAATAATTTTTCAAGAGCTATATCTGTCAAATTTTGATGAAATAAATGTAGGCCTTGAAAACTAGAAATCTTCTAAATTTAAATATGGTCTATGGTCAAAATACAAGAGACGACTATTTTCGGATATAGTAATACTATTTAGAAAGCCACTTAAATAATAAAAAAACTTATTATAATTTTTTTACATTTATCAAATCATGGTTTTGGGTTCGATTATATTATCATATAATTATATCCGTTAATTTGCTCAGATTTGAAGTCACACGAGACTAGCAAACGAAAAAAATTAAAAAAAAAATCAGAAATTTAATGAAAATTTTTGTTCTAATTATATAAGATAAGGTAAGTAGCAGCTCATTAACGCCCCACTGCTCGGCATAGGCCTCCTCACTGATATGAGAGATGGTTTTTAGAGCATAGACCCATATAAAATATTTTATCATATAAAACATCAAATTTCAATGACCACCCTGCGTGCTTTTCCCGGCAGAGCAAACTGTATTTTATTAGACTTAAACTGGTGCTGGGCTTTAACCACTGATAGTTACCACCTTGGCAAAGTAATTTCCGCTGTGAAGAAACCATCATGAGATAAATCACCTCTTTTCAGGTCAGCGCGTTGCTTTAAACTATATCATCAGTTGAGATCACAATTGAGGTTAGCGCTTGTAGGAATCACCTGTTGGTAAGTGTTTTTCTACGAATCAGAAATGAGGAGATCCGTAGCAGAACTAAAGTCACCGACATAGCCTTTCGAATCGCGAACCTGAAGTGGCAATGGGCGGAGCACATAGTCCAACGGACCGATGGACGTTGGGGCCCGAAGGTGCTGGAGTGGCGACCCCGCACCGGGCGGCGCAGTGTAGGTAGACCCCCCACAAGATGAACCGATGACATAAAGAGGGTCGCCGGTAGCCGCTGGAGCCAGGCGGCGCAAGATCGGGCCTTGTGGGCATCATTTCGTGAGACCTATATCCAGCAGTGGACATCCATCGGTTGAAGCGACGACGACGACGAATTGTTGATACGGTCTAAGATGGAGGCGTGTTAACTTCGTAAAATGTAATTTACCCTCATGTTTTCTACACAGCAACGTATCGGAACGTAAATTCTTTGTTAAAATACTATATACTAAATTCGCCCCTCTCAAACCCTGATAGCTAAATAAAAATAATGCGCCAGCAAGGCCGTCAGAATTAGTATCTACAAGTAGTACAAAGTTTTCGTTTGGCATATTTAATGTGAATAATCTGTTAACGGTGTCGGCGTGTAATCGTTGCCAAGGAATCCGTTGACCTGCTGGGAATTATGCCAATTTTATTGGAAACTAGCTTTTATCAAAATACTTCTTTTCGTAGAATATAACCTAAGGTACACATATTGAAACAAAAGTATAGTATCACTATCGACTGTGATAACAGGAAAGTTAATAAGAAATCTTCTAAGGAAGATATCAAATGCACAGAAATTCAATAAATTTTATGTTAAATAGTTTAACATTAAGGCTCTAATAAACGAATAGTCTAAACGAATATATAGTCATAGTATATAGGTACATAAGCTTATTTCTCCTAAATAATTGATTAAAGATAAGAATGTAGTCATAACTGCCAACTGTTACAAAAAAAGAATTCAAGGTAATGTCTGTAAAACACGAAGTAAAACTTAACCCTATAAATCCTACAATAACTATTACACGGTTGATTTTCTTTAATATTATAATTCCATTGCTTATATTTTGGATTTTTAATTATATGTCTCTTAATTAACTACAATACATTCATTACATTACATATTTTTTAATACAACCTTGCACATAAAGCTGGGATTTATCTAATTTAATGGAAAAGTAATCCAATATAGCTGGACCAGAAATAAAAAAGTTAAAGTGGTAGTTTTCCATCATTACTTAATTCATACTATAAACTAAGTTATACAGATTTTAAGTAGTAAATAAAAGAGTTTTGTGAACTCATAAACAACAACGGCTACAACAAAGGGATCAATCAAAATAAATCTAATCTGTCTACTTAAATGACAGGTTAATGTGATTTATAAGTTGAAGGAAAGTGAATAGCTCAGATCCATCAAAGTCAGGTCCACCACTGTTCTACCACTGGTTACATTTGACAAGTGAAATTTACTCCAATTACTTCATTAAAGGCCTTTTATTTAATGCCTTAAAGATTTATTTAATTTGAATAAAAGGTCCAGGCCTTATGTTATGTTAAAGGATTGAGGTGTAGGTATATAATAAAGTTTAGATCTCATAAGCGAACAATAATCTTTACATTAATACGTAAAGCAAAAACTTCTACACCTTTTTACAAAAGGAAGAGTATAAAATTTCACACACTTATAATTTGTAGAAAGAGTGACAATGCTGACATTTTTATTGAAATTATGCATAAAAAATATATTAAATTAATAAAAAAAAACTATGTTTTTGACATACACAGGTATCTATCAATCATTTCATGGCAAAATTTTGATAGATGGGGAACAAGTGGAAGAGGTGAAAGCATTTGTGTACTTGGGATCTAAATATACAAAAGATGGAACATGTGAAAGTGATATTGAACGGAAAGTGAATGCAGAGAATATGGTAAATGGTGCTCTGCACGCCTTTATGAATAGCCAGATGGTGTCTCAAAGGGCCAGACTGGAGTGTTGGTGCCAATACTTGTTGTATGGTAGTGAAAGTTGGGTATAGCAGAAGAAGCACGAAATTAAAATAAATGCGGTAGAGATAAAAGCGTTGAGAAGTATGAGTGGATTGAAACTGAGTGACAAAGTAAGAACAAGTGTGATCAGAGAACGATGTGGTATAAAAGAAGATGTAGTTACTAAAGTTGAGAAAGGTATGCTTAGATGGTTTGGGCACGTAGAGAGAATGAATGAAAGGAGACTGATAAAAAGGATTTATCAGTCAAGAGTAAATAGGAAAATTGGGAGGGGAAGACCAAGGCGAACGTTCCTGGATCAAATCCAGGACATTTTAAATAAGAGCCAGGGCCATGAACTTGTATGAAAGGTTTAATGAGAAAGGAAAAAGCGAAGGAGATATACAAGGATCATGGCAGGTGGAAGGATGTAGTCTCTGCCTACAGCTATGGGAATGAGGCGAGATGCTATGTAATGTAATGTATCAATCATTTATGTCAAACGCAGGTTACACTAAAAAAGTTTATATTGTCAAAAGCACTAAACACTTTTTGGTTGGAAACTGGTTGTTCTTTACAAAATTTTACAAAAATATAAATTCTTGAGACAGCTAAGTGATTTCTTACTCTTTCATTTTAAGGTCCTAATACGAGTATTAGTTTAGATTTACGAGTATTCTCTGTTATACTTACAAGGACGGCATTTATATGCTACTTCGACGAACCTCCGTGACCCTGGACAAGGGTCAACTCCAAAGGCCTTTGGACTGGTGTGAAACTTGCATTGCCTCTTCTTCTGGCATGCCTCCACAACTGTCTGCAACAAGGAATACTACAGCATATTAGTTAGTATGCCGATCACGTTATGGGTTGTAATTTAATAATTTATATTTACAGTTTTTAAAGTATTTGTTTAAAACATAGCATGAAAGGAAGTGGATTTTCATTCCATATATAACTAGTTTGTAAGAAAAACAGCTTTCAATCGTAACACAGGGGTCCTGGGTTTGATTCTCAGCAAGGCAAATTTAAGAAATTGCATTTTGTTAGTTGTCTGAATGTGAAATAGTTGGAGGCTTCGGCTTTGGCTAGTTACTAACCTGTGATGCTGTGTAGAAACTATATTATTAAATACAGAGGTAAATTACCTGTTACTAGGTTGGCGCATTTCTATCTTCGACTGTTTCATCACTTACCATCAATCGAAATGTGAAACCTTTCAGAACTGAAAAAAATATATATTAAACAATCTTTTCCGACAATATCCGTCGCTGAATGATGCCTAATAGCCGAGACCTCGCAAACTAATAAATAATGAAATATCATAATTTTTATGTATCGAAAATAGGATGTTTTGCTTACACAGTAAAGATTACTAGTGAAAGCATAAAAAAAAGATATTTTCAGGTTTGTACTCTGATTTTTTAAGCAAATATTCAAATCTATATCCAACTAACGCTGTGATGAAACTGCTATTTCAGAATGGCGAGAGTTTTGGACATCGATGTCAGGAATAGAATTTATCTACTCTCCGGCTTCTTTTTGTATTTATAGGGTTCCGGTTCTTTTGTTAGCGCACTTTTTGTACAGTATCCGGTACGAATTTCTTTTTATCACACTACACGTTATGTTTATGTTACCAGGTTAAATATCGTGAGTTGTACTCGATAGAAACGGTCTATTAATTATAGAAAATCTGATAGAATATGAAGGTTATTTTAGTTGAGTCTTTAAAGGCACTTGGGACAGATAGGTTCTTTATTGCTAACAGGTTAGCACTTGACTGTGGGCTCACTTGATGGTGGGCAGGATATTGTCTAAGATGGAAGCGCGTTAGTATCATACCATTAATCACTTTTTTCTTGGCAGCAGGACTTTGCTCACCATGTGATAATTAGCAACGGCCGATATCCTCCACCTGGCGAAACTTCTATTAATTTGTAAATGTAATTTCATAAATCTGTCCACCCGGGAATTAAGCCCAAAACACCTGCTTGCGAAGCGGATACATTAATTATTGCGCCAGCGAAGTCTAGTAGAAGTTATTAAGTGAGACCCATGTCCCGTATGAAAGTCCTCACTTGAAACTATGACGATAATAGTTCTGCAAAATAATTAAAGACTTTGGATCGCTCGTGAAACAGCACGAAAAGAGCACGTTTCAACGAGCAAAAGTACAAAACCGCTGACTCACGACAAAAAATCGTATTGTCGAATCACGTCACGGATTGAGCCGTAAGAGCCTGAATGAATGTAGCGACATGCCAAAAACCACTCAATCGACGTTCAAAATGGCTCACAAATGACCTACTTTGTTACTTGCTGAGAATCCAACCGGGAAATCACCAGTATTTTACTCAGTGTGTGCTAAAAAATAAGAACATTTCGCTCAGATTTGTTTTAGCATTGCAACAATGGTTATTTTTGTACGAAACGATGCCATGCAAGTAGTAAGATGAGAGTGAGTTTTCTTATATTATTCAACTATAGTATTCGAGGAAGTGTTTTTATTCCAGGCTAGCCGACAACTTCATCTGCCTCGTTTTATAGTATTCCTCTTCACGGATATCTTCAGTAAAAGGCCAAAGATTTATTCGCTTTGAAGAGAAACCAGAGTTACAACAAACCTTAAAATATAGACGTATGCTGTCGCGGTATTTTATTTTTAATTTATATTTCTGAAATACATGATCTTTACGACACTTTAGCCGTTTAATCAGCGCTCGCAGCGGAATGTCTACAAAGGAAAGAAAAGACAATTTTGAAACATTCATCATTGCTAACCGCTTCTATTCGTCTTAGCATGAGTATACATAAGCCTTAGTCTTACTCGGTAAGTGGGCTATCTAACTCAAATAATATTTCACATCGCACCTTTAATTCTTCATCAACAAACAAACAAGCTCTTCATCTTCAAAATATTTGTATGTGTTCGAAACCTAATCAGGTCCTTGTTAAATCCTCAGGCATACGACTCGCTTACATAAAAAGGCAATATTTGCTTTACCCAGTCTTTATTCTTTGTTAAGAAAGAAGACAATATTTTTGGTCTCCGTAAGAATGATGTCTTATAATTCCACCACTGCTTTATTCACTTGCTCTTGACATTGACAAGCAGTCATTTAATTTATGTACTTACATCTATAGAAAAAAGAAGTTAAGTTTTTGCTTTGTAAAAGTCAATATTGATTGAAGTGTAATGATAAGATTAACAACGCTAAAACACTAACAAGCTATTTCAAAAGTACTATCTAATGTTCAAAGTATTTGTTTGTCTAACTCAAATTGAAGCAACTGGATCCTGATTTTTTTGTTATTATTGCTGTATGGTTTCTACAAACCATCAAACTAGAACGTTTTTTTTTGCTTCGTATTTGTAATAGTTACTCTCCTAGTAACTATCAACATCAAAATCAAAATATTCTTTATTCAAGTAGGCTCAAAAAGCACTTTTGAATCGACAGTAGTCTGGCCGTGGTAACAAATCTAACACCGGTTCAGAAAGTTATTCCGCTAAGAAGAAACCGGCAAGAAACTCAACGGTTACTCCTTTAAATATAGTTTTTTGTAGGTTTCAATATTTTTAGCTTTCAAGTGCAACTGGTATATTGCGACGGTACTGTGTGAATTGTTAATCTTTGAATTTTTCTCTTAAGGAAACGCGAGATCCCAGTTGATATTTGGCACGTATTGCTCTTTATTATAATATAAAGATAGTTTCAATGTTCGCCGCCTTGCCCTATAACAGTACGCCGTAACACGTAATGCTATGAAAATAAGCGAAATACATCATTTTAGCAGTTCCAACATCAGCCTTACCTTAAGAGCAAATGCAGCTGAACTATATTTGCTTGCCAGAGTCTTAATATGGGCACCCCACTGAAGCTCTGAGTCTAACGTTATTCCTAAGAAGACTGTAGATTTAACTACCTTTAGTGGGATATTAATTTTTTTTGATATTTTTACAGACTTATTTTGCATTTGGCAAAACGAATTCAACGCACTGAGTCTTTGCCTAATGCAATATTAAAACAGAAAACCAACGTGAGACATGTGACAGTGTACTATTTACATCGACATAATTATTTATATTTCTGTCTAATTTAAACAGCAACGAAGTGTCGTCAGCAAATAAGAACATCACATACAATTTCTTAAATCTGCTCTGCGAAAAATCAAACACAACACCTGTCCTAGCAAAACGAGTAATCCCATCATTACGTGAAAGAATACACCAAGAAACATCAAATCTTGTGAAATTTAAACTCGATATAATATTTATCTTTAAGATAGTAAAAATAATATTAATAAATTTGGGTCCAATAAAGCAAGAAAAATGCTGTGTTGATAATATAAATCGCAGCAAAGGTAAAATCCTCCTTCATTCTTAAATCAGCCAAAAGATATTTTTGAGAACAGCATTATGTACTTCATTTTATACACTGTCATAATTACAGCCCTTTTAGCTTTGTTTCAGTGTAGGCGGATAATAATAGAGTGAAACAATATATTTTTAAACAAAGGAAAGAAAAAGAAAATTCTTGAAAGACGTTTGCCACTCGAGAGCCATTTTCACTGGCACGAAGGGGGTCAAGTGTTGAACAAGATAAGCCAAGAGCTCGTATGCAAATTTTTTATCAAAGTACATTGAATTATGAACAACCTACAAACTACAAGCTTAAGCAAACATGACCTTATTAACAATACAAGTTGGGCATAGACTAACTCATATTTGCGCTTTAATACAATGCAAAACAATAAAATGTACGTTAGCATAGTACGAAATTAATATTTAATGTTATTATAGGACCTTTGAACAAAATATTTAAGAAGAAGTATTAAGTGTATATGGCATAACCAAAGTTAAATTTAAAAAAATGATTTTATTTTACAAGATTCTGTTCCTATTTAAATAGTAATTCATTCAAAATAGCCGGCCTTTTTTTTCGCTGGCAAATGCAGTAACGCACCCCGGCTGTAAGTCATACCTTCCACCAGGATGTGGGACTCGCTGAAGAACAAAATACCTATTAAAACCCAGCGGGACCCTCAGTGTCCTGAACAGAAGTACCAGAGGTTTAGTGGGGACATTGCGCTCTGGGACTCCGGACACCGTCTGTTACGACCGTTCAGTATCGCAGAGGCATGTCTCCTGGCTCCCAGTCTCCTCCTACCGATAGAGGTGCTCTCAGCTGCAGCTTCCCTTTCCCTTTTTGTTGCCTCCTTCTGTCAGATGACATTCTCACAGAAGGAAGATACCATCCGCCAACCACTTTCACTGCTGAACATATAGCCGACTATGCTCATCAGCGAGAGCTCACCGCCAACGAGAGACATCAGGGGGTACCAAAAAGGTAGCAGAAGCAAAATCAATCATGACCTATTATCAGCATGTTGGGATACATATATATATACCACCCGTGTAGTTCATGACCCTGTGGAGATATGGGTGATATTGTTATTTATCGGATCGAATTGTCATTTTAAACCATTCTCGAATCCATCTGAAGCCCAAAAAACATAGGAATATGGGAGTTTCCTTCTTAGTAAGTGTTTAAATCGCTTAATTAGTCGCTAATGTAATTCTATTTGAAAGAGTTTCATATCTTCGTTTTTGTTCTACTTTTAATTTAATATTTTTTTTAGTTTTAGTTGAATCCTAAACTAAAAACAGAAGAATCCAGAATAGACTATTTTTGCTTAATTTAAAGTTCATATTCATATCACCATAACTGTTTTAGCATAACCAAATGTTATTATGTTATTTCTTAATATAACATTTTACTAATTTTCAAACGCCTCTCTTGAAAAATTACCTTTTTTTAATGAGGATATTTTTAAACATCAATATCATGTAAGTAATGAGTATGGTCATAGTAATTTTGAATCATTGATTACCTGCAGCGCACTGGGCCATGTACAGGACGTGTCTCCAACCACTTCCACAGCGACGGGCTGATACTCCGTAAGCTCTGACGAACAGGAACTTTGCGATGCTGATGTCCCGTATTGTGCAACTTGTATACTGATAGTTGTTCCTCGCGGGCAAATAAGCGTCACCATTTCTTCATCACAAGCGGCTTTCTGATGTGTTCGGAGTGTACCAAGGAGCAGTTCTGGGAACAAAAGATTATAGTTTATATATATTTTCGACTGCCACATTTCTTTTATTTTTAGTTATTCCACTCACAACAAATTATGTCAATAACAGTGTAAATGTTACAGCGATAAGAAATTTTAAGCGTATGCCAAGGTAGTGTCACCCTGGCTGCCAATAAATGGATGAAAAAGATGAGGAAAGGTTACTATTTATCTTTTAGGTTTTATTTATGCTTGCATGATATAAATGCATATACAATACGACGAATTTCCAATGTAAACTTTATCTACGAGAATGCCTCTGAAGGCGTCGTAACATCTCATTACAAACACCCGCCCGGTAGCTGTTAGGCAAATATGCTTCTACCTTTGAGGATTTGCGGAGAACCAATAGAAATTATGCAAATAGGTACATCGTAGTGCTAATCACGTCTGAGTGAAACAGATCACGTTCGGCTATTCTGATTAACATGCATACCTCCAGAAATACCCGATAGAAAGTTATTATTAACTTTCAATTAGGCCCATGTTCTAAGAATAGTTAATTAGAAATTTCATTTATTTCCTATCACATATATTTTACATGAATTTAATTTCGCTTCATAGTATATTTTTCATTAGATATTATTGCTTTAAGCTTTTTTGATGAGAAATTAATGAAATATAATAAAATTTCTTATCAAAAAACTTTTACGTCAATTTCTTTACCTTCATGGTATTTATTATTAATTAGATAATATTGCCTTATTGACACAATTTCATATTACATAGCTTTTACATCAAGTTTATCTCCCTCCATAGTAGTATTATAATTAAATTGATGGAATAGGATAGGGTCCGGGTTCCATCCATCAGATTTGTCTAAGGCTGGACTAGTAGGAGGCTTTGACCGTAGTTAGTTACCATCCTACCAGCCATAACGTACCGCCAACAGATTTGTGTTCTAGAACGATGCTGTGTGTGTGCTTCCATGTTAGATTTCATCATCACTAACTTCAGGTTTGATCATAGTCAAGCGCTTACCTGTAAGTAATTCTTCCTAAAGTTTATTCAACGGACAGTGTTTGATATATCGCATCATTATGTAAGACACCTGGGAATTTAGTTATTAAGTAACGCCTAAATAAATAAAGAAAAAACACAATGGTTCATTTCTTATTAATGTTACCCAAATTGGCCAATCCATCACTTTTTACATAGATCGATTGCCATCTAAAGTATTTTTTTTCTCATCCATTAATGATGTATACTAGCAATATATTTTGGGGAACGGAAGAAGAATCTATCAATTTATTTTGTTCGATAAGTATATGATTCATAGGTCCAATGAGACTACCGACCTGCGATTGATCATTTTAAATTTATGGTCGCGGTTCACTGTTTCCGTTTATTACGATTACTTGGCAATACCGAATATCTACTGCTTCCTGCTGTTCTTCTGTATTATTTATAGTATTGCATTTGTATTGTAAATTTAAATACATATGTATACCAGGAGCAATTTTGAATCTGAAATCATATGCAGATTAAATACTAAAGCTTTTTGAATTCTAAAGTTTAGGAACCCTACACTCTTTAAAAGCGTCATCAGTTGTACTTTGAAAATAATACTATAAAATGGCTATATTACATAATTTTAGCACTATTGAAGAAAGAATTTTTGTGTTGATCTCAATATCAAAATAAAAGAGATGGAGATAGTTTATTGCAAATTTAAAACAAATAGTATATTAAAAAGGTTTATAGATCTAGACCCAGTTAAAATATCATCTATACTATGCCTGAAATTGAATTAAACATGGAATGGTCAGTTGTTGATAATTTTGTATGTATATGGTGCGGAATTAAAAAATATATACAACGGTAAATTTTCACCTTTCTATCACTAACCTCTGTTTTTTAATAGCAATAATAGTTATTATAGTGCAACACATGATTGATTACATACATAATATTATACAAAGTACTTATTAAAATTCAGCTTCCATAAGTTTTTGTACTGAAAATATAGGATATTTCATTTCTCGTTTCGAGTCCTTAAGGAAAGATTAATATGATATCGTCGATATCGTCTGATAAAAAATACTTTCAAATTATAAATGTCATAATGAAACACAGAGAAACATGATAGGGCGTTAGATAGATAGATAAACTCTTTATTGTACACCAAAAATAAATAACAACACTTATACATATGTTATGCAAGGTATTGCAATATGTGGCGATTTCTTCCAGGCAACCTTTGGGCGAAGAGGAATTACAAGTACCAGATATGGTAGATGGTATCCAATACTATGCAAATAATACTTACATATATGCATACATAAATTTATATAATATTTAAAATATGAGAATAACTATTTTACTTGTCGTCACTTGAGTGGATTAAAACTGAGTGACAAAGTAAGAAATAGTGTGATAAGTATAAAAGATGTATTGTTTAAAATTAAGAAAGGTATGTTTAGATGGTTTGGGCACGTAAAGAGAATGAATGAAAGGAGACTGACAGAAAGAATTTATGAGTCAAGAGTGATTGGGAAAGTTAGGAGAGAATGACCGAGGCGAACGTTCCTTGACCAATTCCAGGACATTTTAAATAAGGGCCAGGTCAAGAGTACTCTAAACCAACGAACTTGTATGAAAGGTTTAATGAGAATGAAAGAAGCGAAGGTGATATGCAAGGATCGTGGATATGCAAGGACGTGGTCTCTGCCTACCCCTATGCGAATAGCGCGTGATGTTATGTGTATGTGTGAATTACAAAGTGAGAGACAAAATTAGTTACTTGTCGTTTAAATATCTCCAGCGATTGTGCTTCCCTCAACATAAGAGCAAGTGTTAAGGCTTTAATTATGTGAATAAGACAGATTATCGTATTGGAAGTGCCTTTCAACTTTAATAATAATCTAAGGCGTAACTGATCACATATTATCGTGGCCACACGCAACCACGCGTCTGTTGATAATAAAAGCTCTTGGGATAAAAATATTTACAACAGCCAACTGTTCTAACCCCTCGAGCACAGCCATTTAGACAAGGGGTCATTAAGGGTATATCATCTATTTATAGGATACTCACATTTCATACTCGACGAGAGGCGTAATAGGGCGCACGTGGCGAATGATCGACCGCGCTTTTGATATATGCACTAAGTGAGAAGATACAGCGTTATGTTGTTCCTTTTGAAGTGAATCTTCTTAAGGAATGTTAGGAACCTATAAGAATCTGTTTGGTACTTAATTTACGCAATACACACTTCACTTTACTACTTTGAAAAAAATACTTATGTATAATATGATTTTATATTCCAAAAAAAATATTGAATTTAATATAATATAAGCCAATGAAGTTTCACTTCTTCGAGATAATATTTTGAAAAATATCATGGTAATAATAAAAGTAAATCAATAAGATTTCCCAATAAGCTGGTAATAAATTAAGCATGTACATACAAAAATATAGTTGAAATTATTTAGCAAATTACCAGAAAATTTCCAAAACTAAGATGCCAATACGTCCAAGAAAAAGTTTAAAAAACGAGTTTGTACGATGTGTAAGAAACTATTAATTTTTTTTTAACTGATCTTCATTATGAACATTTTTTTCATATTATGTATTATTTTGACTTTAAAATTCTGTAAATTTATTGATGCTATTTTTTTTAAGTGAAACTGACGCATGAGGGTAAAATTTTTACGGATGAAACTGGTGATTAACGTCACGAAGATGTGCAGCATTTTTAATGCTAATTCGTTTGAAGGTTAAGTAGTTTTAATATTTACAAATAACATTTTAATATGCCACACGTCATTTAATAATTTATACTATTTTTCATAAAATATAACATCAATATATTTCATAAATTATCTTTTTTAAATTTAAAAACTAAATTCAATTAATAATTTCTAATATTCACAAAAAACACGTGGCATTTTTATTTACAATTCGTCGTTTGAGATTTTCGACACTTTTAATATTCTAATAACAATTAAATTCATTAAATTCCTACCATGTCTACCTTTTTCTTCCTCTTAGTCTCGGGAAAACTAAAGTTTTAGATTTGTATAAATTTAAACAAGTTATTTTTAACGTAAAACTTTTGTTTGCCAAAGAAGTGTCACATTTGACATATGTACTTTGTACGCGCGCACTTTTAATTTTATGATATTTCTTGATTTTTATTTTATATATTTGCATTTAAATCATTCTCTAAACATTACAGTACCATCTGTATATATATGTTTTATTAAACGTTTCTTTGGTAAATATATTATTATTCTATTCTATAAGATGTTAAATACATAGAGAAATTTTATTCATAACATTATCTAATCTTAATTACAAAATTGTATCCTATTAAACTTTGATGAGGATATCGTTTTTTTTGTATGAATGAATTATAATAGTAAAAGACAGAAGAATCCAGAATAGACTATTTACTTGTGTTAAAAACTGATTTTCAAATGGACAAAAATGACGCTGTGGGAAGCCAAAACCAATTCACGGTCAAGCTTTTTAAAGCTCTTTTTCATATTCAAAAGGCTCTCATGTAAAATTAACATTTTTTTTAAATTATTACTATTTGTCCGAAGACAATAAATATACATATGCAATATAGCTGCTATTTTGTAAATGGAAAATTAGCTGATTGAAAGTTTAATTAAAATAACAACTTAATTAAAAAAAGTTTTTAGAAGTATACGAGACAGTACTCTTGAAAGACATATAGTGTAAAAAAACACTAATCTAGAATGTGATTAAACTACGTTCAAGTCTGTAAAAATTCTTCAATAAATACAAGAGGATATTTTTTGTTAGCTTTCCTTGAAAGGGATAAGTTTAGGAAACTTTTTATCTTAAGAAGTTGGAAATTCTTTTGCTATTAGTATAAAGTTGAACAATAACAAAATCTATTTTTTATTATATTGCCAATATTATTTATCAGTGAAAGCGAATGTAATAAATAAGGGTGTATCAATATATTATACATTTTTTTGTAAATTTTAAACAAGTCTTTGAAAACCTATTCATTATATTACATTATATTTTTTTATTATGCTGTTTTTCAGAGGGGCTAGATTTATTTCTGGATAAGTCATATTCTAAAACTATTCTTGTATTCAAATATATGTATATTATATACATTTTTTTACACAATTATACTACTCGTAGTAGAACCAAAGTTATCGACATAGTCCTACGAATCGCGAACCTGAAGTGGCAATGGACGGGGTATATAGTCCGAAGGACCAGTGGACATTGGGGGCCAAAGGTGCTGGAGTGGTGAATCCGCACCGGACGGCGCAGTGTAGGCAGACCCCCCACAAGGTGGACCGATGAAGAACGGGCCTTGTGGGCATCATTTCTTGAGACCTATGTCCAGCAGTGGACATCCATCGGTTGAAGCGACGACGGCGACGACGACAACGACTACTCGTGAACTATCTTCAAAAGCAATAGCTATCTAATGTCTAGCTGTAAATCTAATATCTATAAAATGAGTTTTAAGCATTACACTGAATGTTGTAAGTCTTGCCTTTTTTATATTATATATTAGTCTATTAATTTCTAATTATTATGTATTTTTTAAATGCCGATTATGCCAATTGACAAATCGAAATGTTTTTATTAACGACACCATTTATTGAGGTTTACCAGCCATTTTAGTATTACCTTCAATGATGATTAAAAATACATAACATTAATATAAAAGATAGCACAATAACAAATAACTTATCTTTGAAAAAATGTCTTCCATAATTAGAATTTATTACTGAATTCTTTTGATATGATTTTGCATTATTTTTATTAGGCCACAGAATCTTAAAATCTTTCGTAAAATAAACGTAGTATGCAGTGTCTTCCAAAGCAATGATCCCTAAATATACTTATACATCAACAAGGGTTCTTAATATAGAGTTCTCTTTAAGTATTAACCACTTGTACCAAACAAGAAGCATCTGTTTCGCTGCGGTTAACATGCATCCTACTTAAGGGAAGGGAGGATGGCATACGAAATAATTAAACACGAACGAGTAGACATACTTAGCACACCATTTATCTTTGTCACATACGTGTATAAATTTTCTTAGCCTATGAAAATGCTTGCAACCCTCTAAGAATACTTTGATTAATGGATCGTGTTTTAGGAGTCTTTAAAGGATCTGTTTGAGGTCCTATTGTATGTCTTGTATATCCTTATTCAGTCATTTTTCTTATAATATCTCGTGTGTTTTAGATATTTAACAGATTAAACAATAAATACAAAAAGAAAAAACAGCCCAGTAAATGCGAACCTGAAAAGACAGAAAACATATTACACATAATAACAGAATGCCTGAGATTTGCTATAGAAAGAAATAACGTGTGAATGAATACCGAAAGCACTAGAGAAAATCTCCTACAATATTGCCAAAAGATAGCAAACATAATAAGAAAAGAAAATAAATAATAATAACAAAAATATTTTTAGATATATAATATAATTAATAAACAAATAAAATAATCGCGAGTATAATACTAAATAACTGATAAAGTATAAAAAAGCTTAAGAACAAGCTCTGACCACCATGTCAGAGGTCACTGTAGCGACACAAGATAAAAAAAACAAATTAAACAAATAAACATACATACATACATACATACATAGCATCACGCCTCATTCCCATAGGGAGCAGAGACAACGTCCTTCCACTTGCCACGATCCTTGCATATCTCCTTCTCATTAAACCTTTCATATAAGTTCGTCGGTTTAGAGTATTCTTAACTTGGCCCTTATTTAAAATGTCGTGGATTTGGTCCAGGAATGTTAGCCTTGATCTTCCCCTTCCAACTTTCGCATTCACTCTTGACACATAAATCCTTTTTGTTAGTCTCCTTTCACTCATTCTCTCTACATGCCCAAATCATCTAAGCATACCTTTCTCAATTTTAGTCAATACGTCTTCTTTTATACCACAACGTTCTCTTATCACACTATTTATTACTCTGTTACTCAGTTTTAAAATATTCATACTTCTCAACGCTCTCATTTCTACCACAAAAAATATATTGGCAAATATCAATATATGTTTGTGTATAGGTGTAGTTTGGGTTTAATATGCACGTTTGTTGAAGAAATTAAGTATTAGAAAGCTTTAAAACTTAAGTAGAACTAGATTGGGACAGTTAAAACAAACAAAAATTATGGAATCAACAATGCCTTTATTGATATTGAGATTTCTAGATAAAATTTAACAGTTATTCCTCTTTTATGATGAAGATTACTTATTCTGAAAGGAGTCACTTTTATATTTAAACTACTTATATATACTTTAATTTTTAAACTGTCAGAGTGAGTTTATTGATCTAAAATATATAGATATTTGTACAACAAACCCTGACGTTTTATAACAAAAACTTAAATACTGTATCGTGTTATCTACAAAAATGATAAAGCTTTATAATAATATTTATCACTATGGAAAATTAGAGACTCTAAAAGACATTTTTGTTTAAGTGTTTGTTGAAGAGAAACTTAGAAAATAAAGTCCTAATTGCTTTTAGTTTTGACTTCTAATTAAAATTTGTGATAGCTGAAATCGCCAAGGCACTGAGGATCTTAAAAACTTTTTCCGAGGCGAAAAATCATTAATATTTCAACATTTATTTTCATAAAAGAGACAAGATAAAGTAATTGTTACTTTAGATTCCTTGGACTTTAGATTAGTGCCATTTCAATTTCGTGACAATCGTAAATTGAATTTTAGGACTTAATACTGCTCGTAAATATTTATTGGGCAACTTGACCTAGTCCCCTATCATCTAATTGTTGCACTTTATAAAAAGACGTAGGGTTGAATATATTGCTCTAATCTTGAGAGAATAAAGTAAAAAAACATTGATGTTAATACTGAATTTGTTGTGGGTTTGCAAAGGAACCTTTGTTACTTTAAATTTTAATTTGTTATCTTATATCATCACCAGTGCTACAATTAATAGAACAGTTGTTAATTTGATTTCTTTATGTTTGTGAAGAGAAAGTGAGAGTATATAGTAGACTGTATTGAACACCACGAGAAATATAATAACTTTGATTCTCACTAAGCACATCTTTGGTAATTAGGTGGTACTTAGCCAAGTCTGAAGCCTTCTACCACTTTTTCCATTTTCATGATAGATTAGAAAATGCAATTTACCTCATTTCCTGCCCAAACTCGAAACAAAGACTTCGGCTTGCAAAGTAAATATTGATACCACTACGCCATTAAATCCGTCAAGCTTAGCGCCGAGTTGTTTTCTCAAGTTTACATTTAAATTACCAATCGTTCTGTTTGATATTGAAAAACTGTCGTCGAAGAAGGCTTTTGTATATTTCATTCATGTCACCGCAGAATTAATAAGGGGAGCCACGAAAGCGTAGAAATTGCGGCCTTAAAGGAAAATAGTAACTCATTTTTATTTCTTCCCATTCTATTATATAGCAGGTCGTAAAAAGAATAATTTTTCACGTAATACATTTTGTTGGCCTTACATCAAGAGTCTAATATTTAATTTGGATAAAACTTACACAGTTTGCTATCTATCCTAAAATTTTCAGCTATAGTTTTACATAAATTTGTTTACCTCTACGAAAAAGGAGAACAAATATATTAACTTTCGTTTTATTGAATAAATAAAATCTAAAAGTTATACATAACTTTTCATTGGTATGTATGCTAAAGTCTGTATATTTTTTATGTATAAACGATTTACTTATAGACACACACTAAGAAAAGGTTTGCCGATCTCGTCGTCGTCGTCGCTTTAACCGATGGACGTCCACTGCTGGACATAGGTCTCACGTAATGATGTCCACAACGCCCGATCTTGCGCTGAAGCTAGGCGACCCTCTTAATATCAAGGGTTCACCTTGTGGGGTGTCTGCATACACTGTGCCGTCCGGTGCGAGGTCGTCACTCCAGCAACGTCCATCGGTCCTTCGGACTATGTGCCCTGCCCATTACCACTTCAGGTTCGCGATTCGTACTCGATTCGATTTCGACTCCGGTTCTAGTTCGGATCTTTTAATTTCTGATTCGATCACGTAGAGAAACTCCGAGCATAGCCCTCTCCATCGCACGCTGAGTGACTCTGAGCTTCCGCAAGAGGCCCATAGTCAGCGGCCACGTCTCTGAACCATAGGTCATCACCTTCTAAACGTTACTCACGTTGGTTTATTTCACTGGATAATTCTTTCCATGGGCTTGTAATCTAACAGTCAAGCATTAACTATTAAAAAATTACCGAATAGGACAAGAAAGACTTTGTTTTATAAATTTTTATTACGGTTATATTAATTTTCCTGATATCAGGTCTGTATTAGAAATTCCTTGATTGCGCTTAGTTTCTATATTATAATCTACTTTGTATGAATGATTTGATTTGATTTTTTTACAATTTTTAGGTAAAGACTATTATTTGATATCTTATATTTCTTCTAATAAAAAGGACCTGGAAAAACAAACAGTAGGTCATAATGTACCAATTTGTTCTTTTTACAATATTCAAGAAGCATCAGAATTTAAAAAAATCAATATAGATTATAGAATAAGGTGTTGGTACAAAATTACTAAATATAAAAGTAGAATTAAGCTTATTAAATATATTTTGTTAATGTATTATTACTAAAAGGACTTAAGAAATATAATTCATAAGCTCAGACTGATACTTAAATTTAATTTATATAGATTAAAAATATCGAAATGGCTTTTAAAAATCGAATTACTCAAGGAAAAAGCTGCTAATAGCTGAACGTAGTAAAAGTACGCGGCCACTAAAAACTTCAGACTCCATTAGTTCAAGTGTAAATTGATGACCTAAGTTGTTTGTTATTTTCTTTTTTGTCACTAGCAGTGCATTTTTCACATTTAGGTTATTGTGAATCACTGAAATGTTGCGGTAAAAACTGATAAATGGAATTTAAGGAAATTTGCTGAATTATTATTTATGTATACCTAAACTAATATTATAAAGAGAAAGGATTTGTATTTGTATGTAAGTATGTATGTACTAGTATATTTGTAACGTTTTCACACAAAAACGATTGGACCAATTAAAAAAAAAATTCACCATTAGAAAGCTGCAGTTTCACTGAGTGACATAAGCTACATTACTTTCTCAAAAAATGTAAATATATAAAAATGTAATAAAAATATATAATACCATATGTTCAACTACTGAGCTATGCCATTATAACTACTTTTTTACATATTAAAAGTAATAAAAGTGCCCATAATAATCCAATTAAATGTTATTTTATTAAAAACCGGTTCGATATCACTAAATTGGGCATTCCATTCGAGAGTTAAAATATCAATGTAAAAAAAATAATGTATCTACCGAGTCGAAATCCAGAACGTTAATATCTAAAAAAAAGTTACATTTTAAAAGTTAATAATTGTGCCGACAATAATCAAACCATATTATTCATATCTGTGTATTAATATTTGTCCAATTAATTGATATTTTATTAAAAACCGTTTCGATACCTGTAAAATACCCTTTCCAAGATAATAACATGTTTTAAAATGTCAATCTAAAGAAAATAAGGTATAGCGAGTCCTAATCCAGAAAAAAACTACGTACAATGTTTTGTATTAGGAACTTTTGAGACAATAAAGTTCTACAAATAAATCTCTCGAAGATTCTACGTAAATGATGTTACAAATTTTAAAATGTATTAGTTAGATATAAATTCGTTGTAAAGTAAAATGTGTATATTGGTTAGGCTATAAATTTATATGTTTATCTAATAATCTGAAAAGAAGTAATTAAAAAGTAAGTGCAATAAAACTTTTATGTTAAGAAAAATAAATCAATACAAGCTCTTTGTCGTTGTCGACGTAGTATAATATGAACTCAATCACAATTTCATTTGTATGATATTTTATTATAAATATTTGGATATTTTTTCATAAATTTGTCATAATGGCAATCGAATCCTGGGTCTTTACTAGAGAAGCGATTCGCCTTATTACGCCAACGAGCTTTAAGAACATATATATAGAAAAGTTCGTTCATATAATCTCGCTATCAGCAGTCCTTTTACATATACAAAGGCAAACCCTTTTTCATTATTCTTTGACATGAATGGATAGTGGGGTTATATTTCCTTTTAATAAGTACTTTTTGTTATACGTAAATACACTATTTTTACGTTCATTTCGATTTTATTAGCAGTATATTTTTATAAAAAACATGTTTACCTGGACTTATGTTAAAATAATTCTTACGTAACGTTATGTGTGACTTATACATTAAATAATATATTCTAATTCTCCCTCACTCTATACAGCTATTAGTGATATATATATTTAAGAAATTCTTCATACATTATTGTAATTGATTAGATCTACAGAATTAATGGCTCACTAAGAAGATAAAAGAATACTCTTCGCTATATAAGGATCTTTTTTGATATATACACTGTTCTCGGCGTAGTTCCCAATTCCGTGGAAATATGGGGAAATCAGGATGAAATCGTTAATCTAAACCATTTATAAATTCACAGGAACACACACAAATACTTTCATCAAAATCGATTCAGCCGTTATAAAATGAAATATTTATTTTAACATCCTATCAAAACCTCGTTTCAATTCAGTGAAATCCTAAAGTAATTTAACGTAACAATCTTTATTTTTCTAGATTTTTTTAAATGTAATCCTTTTGTAGTCCATAATGACGTATTATTACAAATAGCAGGTTATCAAAAAATTCGTTTGTTGAATATCTACTGAATACTGAGTACATGAGAGGAAAATAGTATAAGTTAAGACATTTGTACGAGTATTTCATTCAGTTAAAAGGGAAAGTAATAAATAAATTGTAATTCTCAAAACACTTAGAGGATCAAAGAGTCTTACAGTTGTTCGAATAAGCCCCACAAAAACGTGTTTGGCTAAACGAACAATACGTCTCCTTTTGAAGTCGAGCGTGGTGAACCATATTATTTATGTTCCCAGGAATCACTCTAAGGAGATCGTTTTACGTTCGTCAAAGAAAAAAATCCGGACAGAGTAAGGGATGGCGTGACATTAACGTTCAAGGAATGCACGGTGTATGCCATCAAAACATTTTTACGACTACAATGTACATGGTCAATAGAAGCGACCCTGAGTGATTTAGAGCCACTCCGTCGGATAGCGTAAAGAGCGCAGCTGTGGACATATGTACATATAACTTAACCGTTTTTTGGGATTTATAATTTCACTATGAGATACATTATTATATGCATATGCCACCTACTTATACACATTCACGTGGGAGTATAAAGTATTACTTTATCGATCAACTAGTACTCCATGAAATGAAATGATATTTATTTGCGAATATGGTCCATATACGTTTCGGAGCCGAATATGAATATGAACGAAACGCGGTCGTTGACTATGGGCCTCATACGAAAGCTTAGAGTCACTCAGCGCGCGATGGAGAGGGCTATGCTCGGAGTTTCTCTATGCCGTCAAATCAGAAATGAGGATATCCGTAGCAGAACCAAATTTACCGACATAGCACTACGAATCGCGAACCTAAAGTGACAATGGGCGGGGTACATAGTTCGACGGACCGATGGACGTTGGGGCCCGAAGGTGCTGGAGTGGCGATCCCGCACCGGGCGGCGCAGTGTAGGGAGACCCCCCCACAAGGTGGACTGACGACATAAAGAGGGTTGCCGGTAGCCGCTGGAGCCAGGCGATACAAGATCGGGCCTTGCGGACATCATTACATGAGACCTATGTCCAGCAGTGGACGTCCATCGGTTGAAGCAATGACGACGATGGTTCATATACATTGGTAGAATAATCATAGTTGAACCATCATATCCTACTGTAATTACAGCGTGCAAATATTTGAATGGATAAAACAATATTTTTTTATATTATATGTCAAATTTAAAATTTAAAATTTAATAATATGTCAAATTACAATATGTATTATAAACCGCGACTTCGTCTACATGCAATATTTTTTGGGTAGCATTTCCATCAATTTAGGCGAAAGAAATTTTCCTATCTAATTTCATGTCACTACAACTTATGGTTCCAGAGATATCGTGATGATTATTGACTCATCACGATATCTCTGGAATCAATGTATTGAGATATATATATGTCGGAGGGCAATAGTCTGTGGAACGCTGGCGCCATCTGTCTATCCGCGTGGGGCAGAGTCAATAGTGATAGTACGGCGCGCGTCTCTCCAGTTCTCGGGTGACGCTCCGCTGGAGCGGTCGACTATCGAAACTGTCGCGTTCCTAGCTATTATTATTAATGAGTTTGTGTAAATTGATATCGGGAACATTAAGTGATTGTACATATTAATCTGACTTAATTAGTAAAGTGCTTGATTGCACTAACAATACCCACCAATGTCCACAGTATGGAAATGGAATTATGTATGCCATTAATGACGATGTCGTCAGAGAACCCTACGCCGCTAGTCTTTATGCTTCCTTCTCTTATTCTCCGATATATATAAATTATGATTTTATAAAGCTTAGATCTGTTTAATTTTAATTACTGAAAAAATTCGGACATGGAATAAAATGTTTTGTCACACAAGCATCGAAAGATATTTTTTTTTAATTTTTTTTTTCGTAGCTTTAAGGGGATAAACAAGTGTCATCAATATGTTTTCATGTCATATTTAATCAATGTTAAAATGTTAAAATTAACAATTTTTTGTTAAAAACAAAGGTCCATTAAATCTCTACAGTAGGAAAGTGAGGTTGTTTTATAAATTTTTAAAATATCGTGATAGTTAGGAATATCCTTTAAAATTTTGTCCTTATAAGCTAAGTATCGTAAAAATTTCTTCTGTACTCTTTCTATTCTATCTTTATATACTTGATAATATGGGTTACATGCTACAGAACCGTATTAAAGTTTGCTCCTGAATGAAACCTAGTAATTTAAGAGGCTTTATTATTAAATCTTCTATGTGTGGTGTGAAACTTAGTTCAGTATCTAATTTAAACACAAGGTTAGTTAATATTTTTTACATCATAATGATGTTAAACAGATGAAATAACCTTATAGTTACAGACACAGATTTAAATTAATTCTGTCTGTGATGACTTAAAAAATCTGCTACATTGTAGACATTAAAAAGATATGTTTGGTTCATTATCTTCGTTTTAGAAGAACAGTGTACTCTGTTAAGTATAAAATGTATATAGAAATAGGCTGTAGACAAAGAACCCATACATTCGGGGTAAAGTGCTCGCCATAAATGTGAATTGTAAATTCAAACAAGCCATTAAAGTGGTCGTACCCGAACATTATGTTGCTGCCTACATGCGTGATGTTTTAAACCAATACAAAATATGCCTTGTTACAAAGTTGCAGTCAATACCTACCATTTTCCCTTCTCCCTATCTTATATCTTGTATAATTTTTCAATCGTTACTAAAATCGTTCTTTTCATCCACTCAAATGCAATTTAAACTGTTTTAGACCACTAAGCAAATCACTCTCTCATTTGCAAAACTATTTGCAATTGATATGAAATTTAATTGATTCCTTTTGCAATATAGATGCCCTCTAAGTATATTTTTCCAGTGGTTATACCTGATGGTAAAAGATGATAAAGTCTAAGATTGAAGGGCGCTAATCTGGAAAGAGGCAATTTGGAAATGCATTTTGCAAAATTTGCCCTACCAGGGATCGAACCTGGGACCTCTGCTAATAAAACGAGTAATTTGAGGCAATTTTTGAAGTGAATCTTCTTTAGGCGAATAGAGATGTGCAGAGGTTTTTAAACTGTTTCGTTTGAAGGTTTAGTTTTAATATTTACAAATAACTTGTGGCATTTTAATTTGCCACTCGCCATTTAACAATTTAATTTAATATATAATATAATTATTAATTTGTAATATTGACGAAACACGTGGCATTTTTATTTACAATTCGTCTTTTGATATTCAATAAACTATTTGTATTAATTTACGACTTTTAATATTTTAATGACAATTAAATTCCGAAAATATCTTCCTTTTACCGTCCCTCTAAGTCTCGGACATTTAAAGTTTTCCAAAGAAATTCCACTTCTGACATATGTACTTTGTACGCAAGCACTTTTAAATTCTTTTTTTTAAAGGTAAATTTAGTATTCCGTATTTTTTTATATTTACCAAGAAAATATTTAATTATAAATGTACTACTATTAATAAATTTCATAATCCTATCGTAAGACCCTCTCTGTTATATATTTACCTACAGCTTTAAAGCTTAAGATCGAGAAACGGAAAGGGAAATCTTTGGGATAATTATCTATTCATATAATCCACATATAAGCCGTAATCATTTAGTAGTTGAACATATATATTAAATTAATCTCAAGCTCGGTTAAAATGTTAGTAAAATCGTAAATAATATATTTATAAGAGTAATAATACTATGTAACTGTACTTAAATTGATTCCTGCGATCGCAGTTAAAAGCACACGAGATATTGCAAAATAATAGGTAATGTTAAACAAAATCACATTGTTTTTCCATCGTTAATGTGTACTATTTCTTTTATTTGAGTGAATTCACTAAAAAGAATAAGCAAAATTTGCCTAGATTTTAGAGTTTCAGTTTTGAACTAGAAGTTGTTTGTTGCTAAAAAATTCGGATAACCAAATTGTTGGTAGCCTTAAAGTTCTTTAAATAAATAATTATAAAAAAAAACGTGTTACTGGAAGACTATACTAAAAAGTGTAATATTAAAAATAGGTAGCGGGTTATCCTGAACTGCCTCATTCGTCTAGTGGTTAGCATGTTCGACTACAGACATGAGGTCCTGGGTTCGAGTCCCGGGTCGAGCCAATTCAAAAATCAATATTGAGTTTTCTATTAAGATTTTCTCAATATTTGCCCGAAGTTGGGAAGTTGGCGGTGTGATCCACCCCCGTGCCTCGGAGAGCACGTTAAGCCGTCGGTCCTGCGCCTGATCTCTCTTCTGTCGTGTCGGATTCCCGTCATATCAGACTATGAGAGTGAAGGAATAGAGAGTGCACACTTGTGTACTATGCCTGCCAATCCGCTCTATAAACCCTCGCTCCACGGATTGAGGAGGCCTGTGCCCAGTAGTAGGACGTTAATGGGCTGCTATTTATCGTGAAGGTCCTGATAAAAATTTACTATGGTTTACCGTCATGATGAGTATGATACAGTCTGACGTGGGAGTGCAAAAAAATGGTAACTGATAATTGGTCTATTTAAGGTTTTCACATGGCATCATAGCACTGCCAGTGACTTTGCCATTAGGAAAGTAACCTACCACGGCTGAAGCTTTCCAGACAAATTAAAATTACAATAAAAAGACCATTGCTATAGTAACTCAAAAAACTCTTTTGAATCGTCATTAGTATATCCATTGGTAACAAATCTATCGCCGGTTTGGACAGTTGTTTCTACAGAAAAGACCTGCAAGAAACTCTTTTAAACATAGAATTTTTAGGTTACATTGTGTAGCATTTAGCTTCCATGTTCAATTGGAATCAAGTCCGATTGGAATCAATTATAATATACCTTTTTTCTTACACTCATGTGAAGGAAAATCCAAAATGATCAACCCGACAAATTATTTCTAAAGCTTTTTTTACCTTGAAATGTATTACAAGTCTTTTTTTAAGGAACGGAATATCATTACATTCTTCATGCAAGGAGTCTAAAAAACACTTTTGAATCGTCAGTAGTCTATCCGTTGGTAATAAATCTACCACCGGTTCGGAAAGTTAATACCGCTGAGAACAAATCGGCGTGTAACTTATCGGTTGGTTACGCTTATAAATATAGTTTTGTAAGTTACAATGTCGTCGTCGTCGTCGTCGCTTCAACCGATGGACGTCCACTGCTGGACATAGGTCTCACGTAATGACGTCCACAAGGCCCGATCTTGCGCCGCCTGGCTCCAGCGGCTACCGGCGACCCTCTTTATGTCGTCGGTCCACCTTGTGGGGGGTCTCCCTACACTGCGCCGTCCGGTGCGGGGTCGCCACTCCAGCACCTTTGGCCCCCAACGTCCATCGGTCCTTCGGACTATGTGCCCCGCCCATTGCCACTTCAGGTTCGCGATTCGCAGGACTATGTCGGTGACTCTGGTTCTACTACGGATCTCTTCATTTCTGATTCGATCACGTAGAGAAACTCCGAGCATAGCCCTCTCCATCGCACGCTGAGTGACTCTGAGCTTCCGCATGAGGCCCATAGTCAGCGACCATGTCTCAGAACCGTAGGTCATCACTGGCAACACGCACTGTTCGAAGACTTTGGTCTTCAGGCACTGAGGGTTATCAGACGAAAATATCTGGCGTAACTTCCCGAACGCAGCCCAACCGAGTTGGATTCGGCGGTTGACCTCCTTCTCGAAATTGGATCTACCTAGCTGGACTATATGTCCCAGGTATGTGTACTCGTCAACAATTTCGAGAGCTGAGTTCTCAACGATGACTGGGTGAGGCGGTACATGGATATTAGACATAATTTTCGTCTTATCCATGTTCATTTTCAGGCCCACCTGTTGAGAAACTCTGCTGAGGTCATCGAGCATTGTATTGAGATCTTCGAGAGTCTCTGCCATAATGACTACGTCATCGGCAAACCGTAGATGAGTGATGTACTCGCCGTTGATGTTGATGCCCAGTCCGTTCCACTCCAAAAGCTTAAAAAGGTCTTCCAGCGCCGCAGTGAAAAGCTTCGGGGAGATAACATCTCCCTGTCGCACTCCACGTTGCAGTTGGATAGACGCTGTGCTTTGGTCCTGTATACGGACTGACATGGTGGCGTTTTCGTACAAGCACTTCAACACGTGTATGTACCGGTAGTCAATTCGGCATCTCTGTAAAGATCTCAACACGGCCCATGTTTCCACCGAATCGAAGGCTTTCTCATAGTCCACGAACGCTAAGCAAAGTGGCCGATTATACTCTTCGGTCTTCTGTATAATCTGCCGCAGCGTAAAGATGTGGTCTATGGTACTAAAGCCTTTTCGGAAACCGGCTTGTTCGGGAGGCTGGAAGTCGTCAAATCTGCGAACGAGACGATTCGTAATGACTCTCGAGAACAGTTTGTAGACATGACTTAACAGCGCGATAGGTCTGTAGTTCTTCAATAAGGCGTTGTCGCCTTTCTTGAAGAACAGAACCACCACGCTCCTATGCCATGCCTCCGGCACTGTGCCATCGAGGATGACGGAATTGAACATTCGCTGAAGGACTTTGAGTACCGATTTTCCACCCGCCTTCAGGTTACAATGTGTGGTATGTTATTTATGTGTGCAACTGGAATCAGTTCCAAACATTTTTAACCGACTTCAAAAAAAGGAGGTGGTTATCAATGCGTCTGTATTCTTTTTTTAAGTTTGTTACCTCCTAACTTTCCACTGGGTGAACCGATCTTGATTTTATATATATGAAAGGTGGTGCTTGTAGTAGGGTTCCATTTTTTTAAAATCCAGTTCTGATGATAGCATCCATGATAAAACCGCATAAGTCTTAAATTGGCATTGAGCATGTGCTCGACAAATGGACGAATAACTCAAGATCACTCCAACCGATTTCGATGATTTTGTTTTTATTATAAGGGGGTCAAGGGTTGTTTGATAAAAGTTTGGTTAGGTTTTGATTATGGGATCCATGATATAGTAACGTCGCTTCAACCGATGGACGTCCACTGCTGGACATAGGTCTCATATAATGATGTCCACAAGGCCCGATCTTGCGCCGCCTGGCTCCAGCGACTACCGGCGACCCTCTTTATATCGTCGGTCCACCTTGTGGGGGGGGTCTCCCTACACTGCGCAGACCGGTGCGGGGTCGCCACTCCAGCAATTTCGGGCCCCACCGTCCATCGGTCCGTCGGACTATGTGCCCTGCCCATTGCCACTTCAGGTTCGCGATTCGATTCGATGAAAAGTAACGGAACTCTTAAATTCTTAGGAGAAAATTAACGATATTCGGCAGGATCTGTTATAAGATCTCTGGATATTTGAGTCACCTACCGTAACTTCCTTATGGTCAAGTGATTGTCGTAGTTAAATATTATGATCAATGAAACTCCTCAACGGCTTACAGCGAGGGTGCGATTTTTGTCAGAATATATAACTGTCTGTTATCAAATAGCAATGAGCTTACGTTTGTTGCTGCATTGCAATATTTATAAGGTGTATTATGTATAAAGCTGTGATACCCGGGGGGAGTGGGGGGGAGTTTGCGTATTAGTGTTGTGCTGTTTTTATGTTGTGGTTGTAAATAACTAACGTGTAACGTAAGAGTATTGCGGGTTCGATCTCGGGTGTGACGATATCATTGTAAATTTAACTTTGTAAAGTTGTTCCATTTAAATGGTGCTGTCTCATATAAACAACGCGTTCTTAAGGTGTACACATATTGAGATTGAAGGCGGTTCTTTTTTGTTAAAATTTTTATTTGTTATCGCTTAAATAATGATCAACATTATAATATGCCTTTCGAAAAACTATAGCGAATATAACCCGAAAATTGATTTCTGTATCTACATTACTCTAAAATGTGGCATTACAAGTTTTTCTTTCTTCCAATATTATAACTAGGTATTTCGCTTTTTGCTGTGTAAGTGTATAATTGTTACGAATATATAAAATGTTATTGGCAATAATGCAAGTTGCTTTGTTTGAAGCTGTTCTTCATTTACCAAAAAATAGTTTTATTGTTCTGTTTGAAGCTTAGTTATAAAATAGGACGAAGATAAACAAAGAACAACTGTGAATAAGATATTTTGAAATCGTATTCATTACAATATTACATAATGTTTACCATCTTAGACGCAGGTTTATTGCTGTGATCAAAGAATTCACCTTTGATGCTAAAACAAACACACATTGTCTTTGTTTTTGAGTTATTGTCTAATAAACATAACGTAATATTATAAGCACTTATAAAAGAGTCTGTCATATAAAACCCCGTCAGTAAAATTTCTCTTAAATTAGAATATCTTGAAAAGAGTGGTTCAACCTAAAATTTATATAATATGAAATGGTATATTTTTATATTATTTCTAGGGAAACTTTCAGGTACGCCGTGCGCTTTATTTTGTGAGTATTTTAAGTAGTAAGTAGCAGCCCATTAACGTCCCACGGTTGGGCACAGGCCTCCTCACTCATATGAGACAGGGTTTTTAGAGCATAGACCCACCACGCTGCTCCACTGCGGATTGGCAGGCATAGTACACAAGTGCACTCTCTATTCCTTCACTCTCATAGTCCGATGTGACGGTATTCGGACATAACCGGAGAGAGATCGGGCGCAGGACCGATGGCTTAACTTGTTCACCGAGGCACGGGAGTGGATCACACCGCCAACTTCCCAACTTCGGGCAAATATTGAGAATATCTTAATATAATACTCAATATTCATTTTTGAATTGGCCCGATCCGGGACTCGAACTCAGGACCTCACGTCTGTAGTCAAACATGCTAACCACTAGACCAATGAGGCAGTGTGAGTATTGAATAACACTAAACTGTCACGCTTGGCTATGTAACGCTCGTGTGAGAGAGGGTTTCGAGAGAGAGAAAGGGGTTTCGTGAGAGAGATCAGGTGCATGATTGAATCTAATCTAAATAAATGAATTTCTAAATATTTTATACTTTTGTTGTTACAGGCCATACATAAAAACCTTGGTGTGTGCTTAAGAGCAGACGGCAGAGCAGCAAAACTTCATGGAGACGAAATTAAAAATGCAAACTACAATTATCGTTTATATGTACAATTCTATCTATTTTACTAGATCTATTATAAGTATTTCTTTATTTAAAGAGATAACTTTTTTAAAATTACGTACGTATTTTTATTTATTTAGCTGTGAACAACATAATTACAATTAGTGGACTTGAAAACACTTCGATGGTCCCTACGTATACAATCTGACAATTATTCGAAATTTTGATGTTTTTTTTTTAATTCCATGTTTATATCACCTCATTTATCAACCTAGCTAGTTAGAGCATGTGTTTAAAAGACATATCATGATTATATAAATAAAACATTTTGACAAAAAAAGAAGCATTTCGAAACAATCTTACAAATATATTAATATGCTCTAAAAGTAAAACATAATTGCGTAAAACATATTCTTATGTGACTCCAATCTCCGGATAGTCTATAAAAGATCTGCCGAGTATCGTTAATTTACGTATAAGAATTGAAGAGTTCCGTTACTTTGTCATGGAGCCCATGACCAAAACCTAACCCAACTTACATTAAACAACCCTTGAAGTATATCCTTTCCAATAAAAATGAAACATCGAAATCGGTTGGCGTTATCATGAGTGATTCATCCATTTCTCGCTTAATGCAAATTGATAACTTATACGGGACCCTACTACAAGCGTCACCTTTTAATAAAAAAAATAATCATCAAAATAGGTTCACCCAGTCGAAAGATATGAGGTTTTTTTGAAGTCGTTTAAAAGGTAGTCCAGTAACACAAAAACACTATGTACAAAATTCTTTATAAGGAACATTATACTTTTTTTTCACTAACCCCGACCCGTAGCTCGGGAGTGTGGGACTCTGCGAGGGAGGAGACTCGCAATACTCACTAAAACCCAGCGGAACCCTCTCAATCCGTGAGTGAGACACCAGAGGATCAGCTTGCGCATTCCTACCTGGTATCTCGGATGAGTCCGACTGAAGATTCACGGAAGCGGGAGCAGGTGCGCTGCCTAGAATCCTGCCTTCTTCGGCGGTGAAAGGGGGCTTCTACTGCATTTTCCCTCTCTCGTTAAAGGGCCTCCTTTAGCGAGACTACGGTCTCACAGAAGAAGGCCGTTCCCGCCCAGCACCTCTCACTGGAGAGCATCGCGCCTATAATGCTCCGCTGCGAGAGATCTACGCCAATACGAAGGAAAATTTATACTTAACACCTTAAGAGATTAAATTAAAAATGTCATTATATATTATATATAGGTCTACTTTGAGACAAGATCTAAATCCTACCGAGAATTTTTTTTTTTGAGTTGCCTGCATTATATAGAAATATTGTATTTGAAACACATTATGCAAATTTATTTTCAAAGTTTGCTATTTCGAACTTAGGACACTTTAACTCCTACTGCTCATATAAAGTCCTTTGTTTTCGCTAAGAGCGCTTTTGGTCCTCCTAGCACAGAGTGCTCTCTGAATTGTTAAACTAAGGATAACTTTAGGCGATGTTATAGAGAATTTAATTATTGAAATTTCTCTGAATACTGTTGCTGCGAAGTAATTTCAATTACTCGTTGAGTTTGGTACGTGATATGAAAATACCAATTTGGTAAAATCAGATCCGTAAACTTTGTTTCTGGTTTTTAAAGTTACACTTTACCATTGTCTCAATTTTTTTTGTCTGTTTATAGGATATCGCAGGACAATAACCCGCAAAGCAAGTGTAAAATGAAAAACGTTCGGCAGACTAGCTAAGGCCAACATGACGTCGACCATAGCCCGCGTCAGCTGTCACTTGCTTGGTTTAACAAAACCATACAATTTGTTTTTAAATATTATCTTTTATATTGCGTTTAATTTATTTAACTAGGTTTGTGATCTGATTTCCCAAAGGGACACATTTAAAACATTATATCTCTTTGTCTGAACACAGTGTGACGTTTTAGCCTGTTTTATTTTCAAATCAGACTGATTTCCATAATTCAACCTCCAAACTGTGGGCACCCGTGGGTAATGTTGGCGCATTCAAACACTTTATTAATTAACTCAGATTATAATGTCCAATCTCTTAATGTTCTCGATGTCAATTTACACAAATACAGTAACAACAATAGTTAGAAACGCAACAGTTTTAGTAGTCGACCGCTCTGGCGGACCGTCACTCGAGAACTGTCGAGAAACGCCGCCAATCTATGACTAATTGACTCTGTCCAGCGCCGATAGATAGCGCGTTCCGGAATCTATTTGTGTAATATATGACTCCGACATGTATAATATATAAATAATAATAATAATAATAATAAAATTTCTTTATTCTAGCGACATAGGCTCACTCGTGTTAGTAAATACATCACTTATAACTATGTTAGTAACATAAATAACTTATTCCTTATCTTACTTTTCCTATAAATGTATGTACATATATTAATTGTCTACAAATATTTATAGTTTTAATATCCGCCGTCCGTTCGCCTCACCCGATCACACTTTGTAACGTTCTCTTCACGTATTCATCAGCTTCCTCCACAACTCATGCATGCTGTAAGAAGTTTTACTTCAAAAATAAGGAAACTCGTTTCACTAAGAATATATATAATAAAAAAATTTAAAATAGTGTAAATATAAAGGCACACTAGTGGATTTCAAGAACTATACTTTGAATTAAGTTATTCTTCTAAGATTCAAATTCCGAAGTCATATAAAGTATTAAACAATTTAACCCACGCTAACTTCTTGGAAGTTTCATTTACCGGGCTTGCCATAAGGCTGTTGAAACTATTATTTAAACGCTTAGCGGTCTAACTTCACTACCCAAACAAAAACTGGACCTCGCTTTGTTTTCTATTCATATATAAAGGGGATAATTTAAATAAATCTATTATAAAGCTACAATTTTTTTTCATAAACTTTATGCTTCATAAATGAAATTGTAGTCTAATGTTAATATGTTAGATTGTAAATCGTTATATACATACATAGCATCACGCCTTCTTCCCATAGGGGATGGCAGAGATCACGTCCTTCCACTTGCCATGATCCTTGCATATCTCCTTCGCTTCTTTCATTCTCATCAAACCTTTCATACAAATTCGTCGGTTTAGAGTACTCTTCATCTGTCCCTTATTTAAAAGTTTAGGAACGATCGCCTTGGTCTTTCCCATTCACTCTTGACTCGTAAATTCTTTTTGTTAGTCTCCTTTTATTCATTCTCTCTACGTGGTCATATCATCTAAGCATACCTTTCTCAACTTTAGTCATACGCAGCGTCTTCGCCGGCGAATGTGTATGTGTGATAATGTAAGAAGTGATGAATAGTAATCTGGTCGTCTGGGTCATTAAGGACGTATTTGGGCCGCCTTTTCCTAGGTGGTATGTTGAGTCTGATCCCATAAGAGGCGGCATTACTAATGATGTACCGAAGGCGCGCTCTCGGCTCCTTTTATAGCACCACTAGTACGGCCACGTGCCTTTAATGAATTATTGCCGTCTCTTTCTATTTACCTATCCAACTGCTTTAGCAACAAGTACATCTAATTCCGTCATATTACGTATTCGTATACTGTATATAGTAAGTATTATGTGTATCTGCCTCATTGGTCTAGTGGTTAGCAGGTTCGACTACAGACATGAGGTCCTGGGTTCGAGTCCTGGGTCGGGCCAATTCAAAAATCAATATTGAGTTTTCTATTAAGATTTTCTTAATATTTTCCCGAAGTTGGGAAGTTGGCGGTGTGATCCACCCCCGTGCCTCGGAGAGCACGTTAAGCCGTCGGTCCTGCGCCTGATCTCTCTCCGGTTATGTCGGATTGCCGTTACATCGGACTATGAGAGTGACGGAATAGAGAGTGCACTTGTGTACTATACCTGCCAATTCGCAGCGGAGCAGCGTGGTGGGTCTACGCTCTTAAAACCCTCGCTCCTCGGAGTGAGGAGGCCTGTGCCCAGCAGTGGGACGTTAAAGGGCTGCTACTTACTTACTTTACTTACTTATGTGTATCTATATATTCTAACTAATGAACGTATGTCTATTTATTTATAAACACCGCCTATCTACTCTCTTTTTCTCTGACGTTGGACTGTATGGAAAAGACCCCTCTTTCTTATTATCATTATTATCTATCTATCCTAAATGACTAATAATATATCATAATTATACATTCTCATACGTTATTACATCATGGATATAGAAAAAAATAGTAATTGTTTTATTATTAAACACGCCTCGATATTGATTTTACTTTTGGCCTGTAGCCTTAAGCATATCACAAGTTTTTTTATATTATATAACAAATCCAAACACTACTAAAGCTACTAAAAATATCACAACAATGAAAAAAACTTATTTGTTAATTCAGTATTTAAATCGATACGCAATTCAAGTTGCTATCTTTACGTTGCAATAATAATAGAAAACCTACTTATTCAAATATTTTCACCAAAAGCTTTTATACATTTCTGACCCTATTGTAGGGCAAAAGAAATACTACTATTCTATAAAGAAAACCCCGTTTAGATAAATAGTAGCTAAGTTAAATTACGTTTTTTCTCTGCCTCGGAACATCCCCGGTTTTATTAATAAATAGAAGTCTAGACAGTTGGTTTAATAAATCTCTCGTTGAATTTACTTTAAAGAAATGAAATGATACCGAAAAGATATAATTTTTAATAAATATTTGTTACAATAATAAAATGGCCTTCACTGAAAATTTATACGTATTTATAATTATTCATACTGTATTTTAAAAACCTTTTTTACAAGGCTAAATGAATGAAATTAAACTATAAAATGAAATGACTAAAGCATAATATAATTACGAGTTGTACATTGGATATAATATGGAGAAAATATTTTATTTGAGCATTTAAAAATGCTGTAAAAGCCTATTATTGTAAAGAATATATCATTTTATATTTCTATCGTATGACTGTTTTGTAAAGCATTTCAAAAATTTACCTAATTGTTTCAAAATAGCTAAATTAGATATTTGAAACTAAACATAAAACGATTGGGATAAATAACAGGATTTGTCTAGATAACTAAGTTTAATTTTTTTTATTATTTATTTATACACTTTATTGTACGTCTAAGACAACATACATACATAGCATCACGCCTCAATCCCATAGGGGGGGTAGAGACAACATCCTTCCACTTGCCACGATCCTTGCTTATCTCCTTCGCTTCTTTCATTTTCATTAAACCTTTCATACAAATTCGTCGGTTTAAAGTACTCTTGACTTGGTCCTTATTTGATCCAGAAACGTTCGCCTTGGTCTTGGTCTTCCCATTCTAACTTTCGCATTCACTCTTGACTCATATATCCTTTTTGTCAGTCCTCCTCCTTTCACTCATTCTCTCTACATGCCCAAACCATCTTAGCATACTTTCTCAATTTTAGTCACTACATCTTCTTTTACACCACAACGTTCTTTTATCACACTACTTCTTACTCTGTCACTCAGTTTTAATCCACTCATATTTCTTAACGCTCGTATCTCTGCCGCATTTATTTTACTTATGTGATTCTTCTGCCATACCCAACTCTCACTACCATGCGTAAGTGTTGGCACCAACACTCCTGCATGCACAGCTAGTCTAAGACAACAATATACAATAAAATAAAGTTGAATTAAAAGGAAATAAAAGTATAATAGGCGGTTTTATCGCTAAATAGCGATTCCATCCAGACAACCTTGAGTTAAAAAAGGAACAAGTATCAAAGAAGGTTAATGCTAAAATTATTCAGTATGAAATACTGAGGTGTCGACTGAGTCAAAGTCAAAGTCAAAATATCTTTATTCAAGTAGGCCTATTACAGCACTTTTGAATCGTCAAATATCGTTTTTTTTTTCCATTTATTATTTAAATGAATGACTGATGATAACATAAAAGAACGACTTACAATCTAAAGTTACGAGGGTTCCTTCGCGCCCTGATCTGAGAAGAGCCCACAACAAACTCAGTCGGGT
>JACTOM010000874.1:1763732-1805591 GCA_015832385.1 Elymnias hypermnestra | reverse complement strand
AAGAGGATAATGATATTTGTGTCACAGTCATAGGATTCTTTATTTTTATTAATTGCTTCTACTGTTGACACTAAGTTTGAATTGTGGACACAATAATTGAAGGTGGTGTGCCCATATAAATGTGTGTTTAGTAATATGCCCATATTACTACCAATTTCATCGGTGTACATGAATGTTTTAGTTGTCCTTTTGTGACAACTCAAGGTCCGGCTTAAGGAACTATTATTTCTATTTTTGGAGACACTGACACCCAAGTAGCTTGGTTTTGTTTCTTGAGGATATACCACAGACCCCCTATGACCACCCACATTGACACTGTTTTTGTTAATGAGTTTGTGTAAATGGTTATCGGGAACATTAAGTGATTGAACATAATAATCCAAGTTAATTAATAAAGTGTTTGATTGCACCAACATTACCCACAAACGCCCACATTATTAGACTTAATTATTAAATTTAATGATGGATGCCATTAATGACGATGTCGGCGGAGAACCCTATCCTATATATATATATATATACATATATGAAAGAGATATCCAGGTATCCATTGACTCATCACGATATCTCGGGAACCATAAGGCGTAGAGACTTGAAATTTAGTAGGAATATTCATTTGCCGAGTTGAGGTCATGTTTCTTATTTGTAAAACTATTTGCCTAAATTAATGAAAATGCTAACAAAAAACAATCCACGCAGACGAAGTCGCGAGTTCAACGAGTAGTGTATAGATAACTATCATTAATATTGTATTAAATAATGAATTAAAATTCAGCACTGAAGCGTTGATTACAACTTGCACGCTTCTTTCGTTAATGAACGCCGATTTTACTCGAACGAGCGTTACATAGCCGAGCATTTCAGCTCATTTTCATTCAATACCCACGAAATATAGTGTATAGCCCGAGATTTATGTTCAAAAAAGTTTGTAGACAATATACGAGCACAGATTCAACTTTATTTCATTACATTTCCCGAGGAGGCGTCATATACGTATTGCAATTCCGATGGCCCTTAGAGAATTTCATGAGCAACCGTATTCTTTCAATTCGATTCTCTCACTAAATTGATGTGAGTGTAATCTTTCAACTTTCGTTTCAATATTTTTATTGCTTTATTCAGTTCGGTGAGAAATTTGGATTTGTTTTATCTACATCTCCACTTATCTACTATCTAGATGCATATGTAAAGTATTTAAAGTAATTACCTTAATGACGGCATCAATGACAATGTTGGATTCGCTGGCGTAGTGGTGCGAGTACTCACCTTGCCAACAGAAGCCTCGGGTTCGATCCCCAGTAGGATGAATTTAGAAAATTGTATTTTCTAATTTGTCTGAGTGTGGTCTGGTGGGAGGCTTCGGCCGTTGCTAGTTACCACCCAACTGCAAAGACGTATCGCCAAAACAAAGAGATTTGTGTTCCGGTACGATGCTGGGTACGGTTTCCGTAAGGGGTATATCGCCACTTACCCAGATTAGCGCGCTTCCATCTTAGACTGTATCATCATTTACTATCAGCTGAGATCACAGTCAAATGCTAAACTGTTACCAATATAAAAAAATTACATGAAAAAGTAATTTCTTTTTTACTTTTTGTCACTCTAGTTTGAGATGACTTTAAATGCCCGGTAGCTGATGGTATAAAATAATTGTATTTATAATGTGTGTGTACTTATGTACACGCGTTCAAATAATGATGTTTATAAACTTTGTCTCGGTAGTTTTAAATTATCAGTCATTATCATTGGACAGCTCAACTATTAGCGCGATTATTTAATGTCTTCTTGAAATACACGCTTGATTGCAAAAAAAAATGTATAAGCAACTGTTAGTCTCTTCGAAATTTTAACCATAAATCCACGTCGTAGTTTTTGTTGCTCGTCAAATCAAATACATCCATCATTCGTGCACTCAACGCAAGGCAAAGTTCAAAGATTTCAAAATAATAAACGTAAACTAACTTTCATTGGATATGAATAGTTTATCTGTTTTCTACAGCTGAGTCTGAAAGTTATAATTTGGATAAGAATTTCGCGTTGATATTTTCAAAGTCACAATATATCTAACAAGTAATATAATAAAATAATTAAGGTATTATGTAATTATAAAATATTAAAAAAAAATTGTGTATAACTAACTTCAAGGTGTCGGTTTTTTTTAATTAACTCTTTGCAGTTTTCCCTAACGCGCCAAAAGAATTATAACTTCAAAAGGTGTCCAGAATTATGATTGATGATATACTTAGTCGTACATAGGAGTTCGGTCATATAAAGAATGTATAGAATAACGTGTATATGATATGACTGAAATCTTCCTAAAGGAGCTGGTCCTGCTGGATTAGAACATAGTTCTAATTGTGATTTTATTATATTTTTGTGGAGTATCAGGAAGGACACTGGTAACGTCGCCGGGAATTTACACATATCCTATATATATAAGAGATATCCAGGTATCTATTGACTCATCACGATATCTCTGGAACCATAAAGCGTAGAGGCTTGAAATTTGGTAGGAATATTCCATTTGCCGAGTAGAGGTCAACTAAGAGCGGATTATACGAAATTCCACCCGCATGGGGGGTTGCAAGGATGTTAATTAAACAAATTCAAATTTTCACGTTTAAAAAATTCAAAATTCACATTAACAAACTATATATTTTATGGTAGGTAAAACTTGGTTAGAATATTTTTTTGACATAATTGTTAGCGATCATTATTATTTTATTTGTGGATTGCTATAAAATTACTATANTGATTGATGATATACTTAGTCGTACATAGGAGTTCGGTCATATAAAGAATGTATAGAATAACGTGTATATGATATGACTGAAATCTTCCTAAAGGAGCTGGTCCTGCTGGATTAGAACATAGTTCTAATTGTGATTTTATTATATTTTTGTGGAGTATCAGGAAGGACGCTGGTAACGTCGCCGGGAATCTACGCATATATTATATATATAAGAGATATCCAGGTATCTATTGACTCATCACGATATCTCTGGAACCATAAAGCGTAGAGACTTGAAATTTGGTAGGAATATTCCTTTTGCCGAGTAGAGGTCAACTAAGAGCGGATTTTACGAAATTCCACCCGCATGCGGAGTTGCGGGGGTGTTAATTAAACAAATTCATAATTCACATTTACAAACTATATCTTTTATGGTATGTAAAACTTAGTTAGAATATTTTTTTGACATAATTGTTAGCGATCATTATTATTTTATTTGTGGATTGCTATAAAATTACTATATTTGTTTATTATGCTGAGGTCTTTGTAATTATATCAGTAAAACGTTTACATGCACTTCATTCGGTTTAACGCTATTTCGGAAATTCTCAAATTTAATAAACACTTCTGTTAATTACCTAAAATTATAAGTGTTGCTTTACTATAGTGAAATAAATAAAGAAGGAACAAAATGTATAGTGGAATATTTTATTGAAATACCCGATGTTGATATCCTCGCCCGACTACCCACATTATGGCAGACAAAACCCAAGATTGTAACGCCACATTTGAAGAAGCGCCTTTTTATAGTTTTGTATGTTACAATGTGTTTATCTTTAGGTAGGTTTTATTAATATACAATCTGCAAAAGGTTTCAAGTGGAACATTTATCCTTAAACTTTCGTATCAAACTCTAATTACATTTTGCAAGCAAATTGAGCGAAATAACACATGCGATTCGAGTACGCAAATAACAAAATTCCAATTCTAGTTTAAGCCCAAAAGCAGTTTATGTGTTACGCGCAGCTGAACATTAGACGAGGGTAAAGATACTTCCAAACAAGACTTGGAGGTCGCACGACCTGCAAGTCGTAAAATAAGGACGTAACAATAATTTCACAGAAAATCAATTGCTTTAATACATATGCGTGATAAATAAAATTGAGAAACAAAAATCTAAATTTTGTGACAAAACTATTTTTTTTTTGGTGCTACCTCGTGGTAATGAAAAGTCTACTAAGTCGGGACTATCGATTTATTTTTGTTAACATAAAATATTTATTTCACTTTCACACATTCATTATCTAATCAATATACAGATTTTACTTTACAACTAATATATATCTAACTGATTCATTTTTAAATTCGCAACGTCGTTTACGTAGAATGTCCGAAATTGGAAAATTTAAAAATTATAAACAAGTATTGAAAAATTCTTGAAATCAAGGAGATTATGATATATTTTTTTAAATCAGTCCAGTTATTTTTATCTTGATTTTTTAAATTGTTAAAAATAAAATCTAAAATGCACAAATTATATAATATTAGAAAAGAGATTTTTTTTTAGAACTCTATTGTCTCAAAACTTTCCTCTACACAAAATTTTGTTAAAAAGTTTTAATTTTGAAATTTAATTAAATTACTTATTTATTTCTGAACCGAGGACCGAAAACTTGCCGATGATTCCCGAACGAATACGAGTACACATGACGTTCACAATGTCAATAAAATGTCACAGTATTACACAGTTGTTAGTTTTTTGAATTTTATTTAAATCAAAATATTCCTTATTCAAGTTTTGAATTGTCAGTCTGTCATTTGGTAACAAATCTACCACCAGTTCGGAACGTTGAAATTTAACGGTTACTCTTTTAAATATAATTTTGTAGGTTAAAATATGTAATACTTTGCTTCTGTGTGCAATGGAATCCAGTCCAAACTTCTTTGTCGCTTAAATAATCTTCAACATTATCATCTGCCTTTGGTAAAAGGACGTTTTTGACATATTTCTAATGCAGAGGCAAATCCAAAACTAATTGCGATATCTTATTAAAAATAGATATGCTTTTTCTTTCTTATTAGAGCAAATTTAAATAACTTTGTATTGTTTTTTTTTCTTAAATAACTTATATTACTATTTCTACGACTTGGGGTCAGTATAGTTATAAATTATTTCAATTTTACTATCTAGAACAAATCATATCCCATAATTTATATGACTAGGAGACGTTATTGTTATAACTTTAAATGAACACTAAACTTTTCATAGAGCACTCAGCAGTGCCCGCTGAGTAGGGTTAACACAAACTTTTGACAGAACTTCACAGCCCACAACTTATCAACACTGATCGCTTCTACTTAAAAGTCTGAGGGGCGCAATAATTTAAAATAATACCGCTTGTTAACAGAATAATATACATAAATTATTATTAATATATATATGTCGGAATGCAAAAGTCTGTGGAACGCTAGCGCCATCTGTGTATCGGCGTGGGGGCAGAGTCAATAAGAGGCAGTCCGGCGCGTCTCCCGGGAGTTCTCGAGCGGCGGTCGGCCGGAGTGGTCGACTATTGAAACTGTCGCGTTCCTAGCTATAAATTGATATCGGGAACATTAAGTGATTGAACATTATAATCCGATTTAATTAATAAAGTGTTTGATTGCACCAACATTACTGTGCTTTATGCTTCTCCGTTCTATTTTATTCTCCGACATATATATATTTAAATTTAATTGCTTTCAACCCTGGAAGTGAACAATATAAGGCGTTTGAGGACTGATGTTACAATCGCATGCTTTATAACAATTGGATGCAAAAATACGAAACGAAATCGTATTCCAGTGCATCGGTATGACCAGGAAATGTCTGCTTAGCATCAAAAGGCGGAAAATTAAGTATTTCGGCCACGTACTTAGGCACGATAAGTGCGGGTTATTCCAACTTTTAATGTTGAGCAAGGTTGAGGACATAAGGCGTACTGGATGCAGGAAAAAGTGTGCTGTGGAACATACGTGAATGGACAGGAATAAAGTCCGCAGCCCAGCTGTTTCGTCTTGCTAGAAATGGGAAGCAATTCTATAGGTTACCGACCTCAAGGAAAATGTCATCATCATCTCCGTATACTTCATTACTGAAGGTTGTACGTGTTCTGATATATCTTAGTGGATGCATAGACTAGTTGCTTTCATCTCTCTCCATCCACGGCTTTTTGTTGGAAGCGTGAGTGTCGTTATATTCTTTATTTCGACGGATTAACCGGTAGGTGACTGACCCCATGATCTCTTTCCTTCAACTCTTTCTACCACAACCAGTTTCCCCACGTTATCTGGCTGTCTTCGGGCGATATGACAAAAATGGTGGATTATTCGTTAGCAGCAGGTGGTAGATATTTGCTATGTTAAGTTCAGTGATAATGGATCTATTTGTATTTTTAGCTATCCACGTTATTTGATATAAGATGAAATTGAAGAGGCCTTTAGACGAAGTAATTTTATTATATATGAATATAAATTTAAAAGTAGATCTATTTGGTATTATATAAAAATACATATCGCTGTAATATATGCATGACAGAAAAACGATATAGAATATTTCCTTGTAATAGATTTAAACTTAATATATAATCGTTTAGAAGCAACAAATCAGGCTCCATTTATTATAAAAAATAATAATAATTACAGCAAAACTATCGACTAAGCTCACCATAGATAATAGTTTAAAATATAAAAAAATGTATAGCCGATTTCCAAGATGGCGTCGTTAATAGAGTTGGAGGGAAAAAAAGGAATTATTGGTTGTCATAAAACAACGAAAAGGAGACTGATAAGATTTGATTTAATTACCTTACTAAATTATCATTTAGAATATAGTATACAAGGGATATTTAAAAGGTTTGTTTAATCCTGGTAATAATTTAATTGCTTAAAGTAAATTATTCTGCGTCACAAATTAAATTAAAATAATAGAGCCGTTTGCTCATTGGCCGGTTTGTTTTAATATAAAACAGGAATTCACTCTCATAAAAAAATCTCTGCTAACAATAATTTATTTAACAGCAACATCGAGTATTAGAAATATTTATGATTATAACAAACAAACATCGAATCCGCCATTAAACTTTTACAACCCCCGGAGCACTTGGGAGATATTTTTATTAACCCCGTGTACCACACATGTCTGAAGTTGTTTGGAAAATAAAATTTTACAGTAGGGCTTTTATTATCTAATGTGTTTTCATGTTTAGTTTGTAACGTGGGATTATATGAAAGTGTACGGCTTGAATATTATCTTATATATAAAATGAACATAGAAACAGAAATTGTGTTTATATACATTTTTAATTTGATTTTTTCTTTATTATGGCTTATTTGCTAAATTAACGTGATAAACAGTGTTTAGAAATTAATACAGTGGTATGGTCTGAAGTTTTTCTACACTCATGTACATAATTTATTTACAAAAGTTAAATTTTAGTTCATATACTTCCTGATTAGTAAATCAAAATCAAATTCCAAATATTCTTTATTTAAATAGGCTCAAAAAGCACTTCTGTATCGTCAGTCTGTGTGTTGGTAATACATCTACCACCAATATGGAAAGTTGATTCCGCTAAGAAGAAGCCGGCAAGAAATTCAACGGTTACTCTTTTTAATATAGTTTTTGTATGTTACAATGTATTTAGCTTTCATGTGCATCTGGAATCAAGACTAAACATTTTCGTCACTTAAATAATCTTCAACATTATAATATACCTTTTGAAATAGGACGATTTTAACATATTTCTGAAAACTATGTGGAAGCAAACACAAAAGTGATTCGGACCATTAACAATGCATACGAGTATGTTCAACCCGACAAATGACTTCTTAACCTTCTTCACTCCAAAACATTGCACGACAAGTTTGTTTTTATTTCTTGTGTTAAAATTGTGTGTTTCGCTCTTTCTGCTGTATAAATTATTATTACGATGGTACTTTGAGAGTTTCTTTGATTTTTTTTCAGCGGAGCCCTCGTCATTCGAGAATGGATGGACCAGAGGTTCGTTGTGGCATTCCCCTCTGGCCCCTCCGAATGAAGCCGGCTCAAAAGTGCACTACAGGGGGAGGAGTTGGATAAACCTCCGTCTCCTGTTTCCTATTCCCCTCCGTCCGGGGTACTGTGCTTCAGCTGCATTCATCCTCTCTCTTTGCCGTGCCTCCTTTAGCGAAATGACAGTTTCGCAGAAGGTGGCAACAGCATTCCAGCCCCGCTCGTTGACAAGCATTGCATCTATAATACTTGCCAGCGAGAGGTCTGCACCGATCTGCGACGTCAGCAGATGACGCTGGGGTCCCCAAGCAGGACATTCGGCCACCGTGTGGTGCGCTGTGTCCACAGGATCACCACACTCGTGGCAGATGGCCGACGGCTCACAGCCAACGATTTGGTGCAGGTATTTTCCAATGCAGCCGTGACCGGTTAGCACCTGCACCAAACGGTAGGAAAGCACTCCGTGTCTTCTACCCAGCCATTGCTCCAAGTGAGGGCGGAGTGCCGCAATTATGGCCCCACCGGCTGCTGGGGACCCGAGGTCCTGTTTCCATGCTTCGATCAGGGCTCTGTCGGCAATGATCTTGACCCTCCTAACCTCGTCGGCATTAGGTATTTCCCCTCTGGCCCTCGCAGCTACTCTGCACTGGTAAGAAGCTGCGAGAACTTCCGCTTTCAATTCCCAAGGGGGATCGCCCGCCAGTAGGGTTGCTGCCGTCCACGATACTGTACGGTACCCCCGTATTGCTCTAATCGCTATTACTCTTTGGGCCCGCCGCAAGAAAGTTTTATTCTGAGCGCTTAGAGAATTAATCCATACGGGTGCACCATACAGCGCCATGCTGGCGATTATTCCAGCATATAGTCTTCTGCAGGGCGATCCTGGTCCTCCCACGTTGGGTAGTAGCCGACCTAGCGCGGTTGCTGCATTCATGAGGCGTGGGGTTAGTTGGGCGAAATGAGCCCGAAAGTTCCAGCGTCCGTCAAGTATTAGACCCAGATACTTCATCTGGGTCTTCAATTCAACAACCGTATCTGTCAAAGTTAATACTGCCCCTCGTGGAGGACCCCTACGAGTTCCGTGGAAGAGTAAGGCATTCGTCTTGGTGGTGGATACTTCCAAAATTGATTTATGACACTACAATGCTATGAAAATAAGCAAAATTAACTATCGTGTATTGCTTTACTTATAGAACAGCAAATACAGCTGAGCTAAGTTTGCTTTCCAGTGTATTAATATGGGCACCCCACAGAGGCCCAGAGTCTAATGTTATTCGTTTTAGTTATTTATTTATTACTTATTGCACACAAAATAAAATATTAAAAAGATAAAAACAAAAAATAAGGTAAAAATGTGTACAAAGGCGGCTTTATCGCTTGGAGCAATCTACTCCAGACAACCTTTGAATTTTAGAAGCTTACTATATATTCATAGCGTAAGTGCAAAATCATAAAAGATAATCCAGAAAAAAAAAAAACGAAGAACTTATAGATTTTTTATTGATAATATAACTACAAAATACATACACATACATATACTAGGGGCATAAATATATACATATTTTATTAGAAAACACACAATAACTAACAACATTTATCTTTCCACTATTTAAATATACACAACTTATACTATATTTATAATAATTACTTCACTTTTGAATTTATACAATTTAGCATTACTTCTCTTAAAACAACTACTTCACGAGACACAGATCGAACGACTATCTCTTACAATTAATCCGCATTTTAATATTATCTCGTATTGTTTAACATTTCATAATATTGCACAATGCATTTGGTACTATTAAGTGTTGCCACTATATTACTCAATGATTCCCAATATCTAACTATCTGTAGTCTAACACTTTCTTTAGTGTACTATCATCTAATTGGATATTTTACAGACTTTTTTTGGCATTTGGCAAAGCGAATTTAAATATATTTATAATAAATACATTAACATACATTTTGTCAGACCGAGAAGATTGTTAGTTTTGGACTTTCAAAAATAGTGCATTTGTCTTTATTCCAGAAAACTTCTAACATTTTCCTTAAAATATATGAGAAAAGGAATACGTGATATTAGCATGTGGATTAATAAATGATATAAAAATACTTAGTAAACATAAGAAAGAAACAATTCCTTATATTGAATTCTTGGTTGTATATAACATATTTGATTATTTAATCACAACATTTATTGTTGCCCAAGGACATCCTCTTAAGCAAAACGCAATAAGGGCACGATATTATGATTAAATAAATAGTAAATGCATATGATGTTTATCCAGTATGTTATTTCTCATGTGAATTAAGGTCACGTCACATTACAACGTTTATAATATCTTTAAAGGTGGGTAACATGCCGTTTGAAGACTCGACAATATTATTATTGTAACGTCCCACAAAAAACTGCCTCATTGGTCTAGTGGTTCGTTTGTTCGGCTACATAAATGCGGTCCTGGTTTCGAGTCCCAAAACCAATATTAGGTTTTATGTTAAGAAATTCTCAGTATTTGCCTGAAGTTGGGAAGTTAATATTTTCCACCCTCATGCCTCGGAGAACATGTTAAGCACCAGACCATGTGCTCGATCTCTCTCCGGTCGTGTCGGATTACCGGCTCATCGCATTGTGAGAGTGAAGGGAAAGAGAGTGCACTTTTGTTAAGTCTATGCTCTGAAACCCTCTTTCCTATTAGTCAGGAGGCCTGTGCCCAGCGGTGGGTTCCCGGTTCCGGGTTCGATACCTAGTAAGGCGAATTTAGTATAGAACTAATCTATTTAATTGAAAATGTGGTAAGACCTTAAGTGTTCAATAGGCACTATATTGTCTAGACGGACGCCTTCCAGACAAATTGTTGCTGAAATTATCCATAAGCTCGTGTATTATTTCGCTTTCATCATCAAAAATAGCGTACAAGCTTATTCAATCGAAACGATAGATATGATAAACATATTATAATAATCGGAATAAGTAAAGCCATATTTAATAAATATGTTTTGGTCCTATATTTGTAGGAATATCACGAAACCTTAGGCATATATTGCAAATCCGTACCTTATGACCATCTACAATGCAATAGATGTTACATTGATAAATAAGTGAGTAAGTTTAGGAGCCTAAAACCATCTTCACAATATTGCCTTTCTAAAAAAATCGGTTTGGGGCACGGTATAGACTTTGAAAATCGTTTTCAAAGTATGCAAGAAACATAGATAAATGCATTTATTATTAACTCTTTCCACGAAAAAATTTATACCTTTTATTGTCCTTTTTAAAATCACTCATTGAAATAACATTAATATTATTGTAATAACACATTATCTTTATAAATTTAAAAGAAAAAACAGCCCAGAATGCAAATGCGAATAAAATAATGCCCGAGATTTGCTATAGAAAGAAACAACGTCGAGTTAGAAATAAATGAAAAAATAAAACAAGAATATCAAAAGCTAATGAAAACGGAAAATAAGACAAAAAATCTTACAATATTGCCTAAAGGTAGCAATCATACTATAAGAAAGTAAACCATATTAACAATATATATCTAGCTATACAATATAATAAATAAGTAAGTAACATACACAGACCTCCTCACTCCGAGTAGCGAGGGTTTTTATAGACCCACCACGCTGCTCCAGTGCGGATTGGCAGGCATAGTACACAAGTGCACTCTCTATTCTTTACTATCATAGTCCGATGTGACGGGAATCCTGACACAACCGGAGGGAGATCAGGCGCAGGACCGACGGCTTAACGTGCTCTCCGAGGCACGGGATGGGATCACACCGCCAACTTCCCAACTTCGGGCAAATATTGAGAAAAAAAATCCTGCTTCTTAATTCAATATAATACTACTGTCATTTAGATTTATTATACAGACAATAATTGAATAATTTCTAACTTAAGTATTCTATTATGATACATCCTGTGTTCCGCAATTATAATTAATGAATAAAGTGATCCACGCTTTCTACTATTTATACGATTAAAATTTACCAAACGTAGGTAACTTATAGGCCTGTAACTTTTTATTCCAATTCTCTAAATTCCCTCTCCTCAATTTATGTTCAAAAAGTTACATTTTAGTGCTGTTGATCAATATTTTATAACAGAAGAAACACAGCGTCATCCCCTAGTAGAATTTCTTGTAACTTAACTAAATTACGTGGAGATATAAATATAAACACAAATACAGGTCCAATTTTGCTCTATATATACGGTCGAGATACTTGTATGCTGAACTACTGATAATACTTGAGAGAGCAATTTTATCGACAACAGCGTCGAGCCACCCACTAGACAGGCGTTTAAAGATACCTATTGCCACCCCAAGGCGTTAAAAGAACCGCAAATCATTAGCAATTGCCAACAAAACTTTAAAAATAAAACTATGGTAAATCTAAACTTATAAGTTCAAATCTGTGAGAGCAGTAAAATAAAAGTAACTCTTGCAGAAATTGACATTATCGTAGTGTCAGTTTAGATGACAAATAAACGCGATGAAGGCCTCAATGGTAGAGGTATTTTATACATTAGTAATACTTTATACATTCCTATATAAGGATTTTTCAAAAACCCATGGGATTGCCCGTGAAAGCAAAAGCAAAATAGTCATTTCAGTCACTGTTATTGACGCCTATTTGAAGATTTCTTTTAGTCCTCAAACTTTACATAACGTGTCTAATTAGTGGCACCTAAAGTTACAATTTTATTTGTTGTTTGATACCAAGTATTATAAAATCACCAACCAACATTAAGTAACAACTTTTATTCTCTTCACTATTTAAATATATAACTCAGCACTACTTCTCCTAAAACAACTGCTCCACCAAACAGTTCGAAAGATTATATTGATACACTTGTTCAAACTACCTTGTATTGCACAACATTTCGTAATTTACACCATGATTTTTTGTATTCTTAAGTGTTGCCACTATACTACAGTCTTCGACTTCGCCTACGCCTTCAACCTCTTTCTCAGCTTCCAGAACGCTTTCCTCGCAGCGTCTAGAAGCATTAGCATTCTTGTAGTCGACATTTCGAATGAAGTTGACATTCCAATCCGTGATCACTTGGAAGGCAAAGCCAATCTCGCTTCCAAAAAACATGGGGTGCTTAACAGAGCTAAACTATTCTTCACACACAAAAATCGTTTAATTTTGTATAAAGCCCAAATTCGGCCAGATTTAGAATACTGTTGCTATCTTTGGGGTGGTGCACTCCAGCATTACCTCCTTCCATACGACCGGATTCAAAGTCGGGCTATTCGAATTGTCGGCAACCCCCAACAGACCAACAAACTGGAGACTCTAGACCACAAATGAACCATTAGTTCCCTCTGTGTCTTCTATAGAGTCTATCATGGGGAGTATTCAGAGGACCTGTTCAAGTTAGTAACGCCGTCACAATTCTCCGACCGACTATGTCGTCGTAGAAATAAATTCCACCCGCACTCTCTGGATGAATGGCACTCGTCAACGACTTAGTTTGGTCGGTCTTTTTTTCAGTATACCTGCAAAATGTGGAACAACATCCAGCAGCAGTGTTCCACCAACAACTTCTACATGCAAATGTTTAAGGGGTATTTGAATTCCCACCTTCTCGGCCGAAAACGCATCGGCAGCTCCCCTAGTGTTTCAAGTATCCATGGGCGGCGGTGATCACTTACAATCAGCTGACCCGCCACTTCGTTCGTCTGTTATTATATATTTTAAAAACTACAGACAATAGAGCAAGTAGAAAAATATTTTTTATATACAATCGTTTGTTTTTTATGCACTTCATAAACGTTTTCAAATACGATTGCCTTCAAGCGTGATATAGAAAAAAATCTCAACTTAAAAATACACCCATCGTATGTATGTTTGTGTACATTCAATCTAAGATGAGGAAGGATTCTTGAATAGCGTTCTTCAAGAATGACTTCACATGTTTGTTCGACTAACAATGAACCATTTGAAAGCACACCCTATTGTTTGTAAACGGGAAGTTAGCGGAAACTTCAGACGCTCTCGAAACTTGGACTATATCATCAAAAGATAAATTCAAAGAAATTGTGTCGTGTTTATTCCATTGCGAAATATACTCTGTTTGAGATTTTATTTCCGTGGAACAACGGTTTATGATATATTTTCAACTAACAAATGCGTTTATGCTTCCATTGAACTTTTGTGCTGTAAATAATTTAAAAAACAGTTTTTTTTATTGCTAACAGGTTCGCGCTTGGCTGTGATCAAACCTGATGGTAGGCTATACAATCTAAGATAAAAAACAGATAAGGTAAGTAGCAGCCCATTGACGGCCCACTGTTGGTCACAGGCCTCTTCACTCGACCGACGGCTTAACGTGCTCTCCGAGGCACTGGGGGGATCACACCGCCAACTTCCCAACTTCGGGCTAATATTGAGAAAATCTTAATAGAAAACTCAATATTGATTTTTTTACTTGGCCCGACCCGGGACTCGAACCCAGGACTCCATTTCTGTAGTCGAACATGCAAACCACTACACCAATGAGGCAGTTAATCTAAGATAGAAGTGCGCTAATTTATAAAAATGCAGTTTACCTTTTATGGTTATAGGCTCTTTGCTAGGCGGTAAGTTTTTACCGGTAAGGTTGCCCGGCCGAAGCCTCTCACCAGTCCAGACTTAGACAAATTACAAAGTTTCCTTAATTCACCTTACCTGGGATTGATCGTGGAAACACTGCCAGCAAAGCGAATATTCGCACCGCTGCGCCGGCGAGGCCGTCGTATCGATCGGATTGTCATATTGATTGGATTTTGCATTTAAAAAGAAAGAACTTCGGACGATTATATACTTAAGATATTTTCTTGTAATTCAACATATAAGAGTCCAAACCACTCCGTGTTTTTTTAAAAAGCTTAAAAATATTAATTTACGCACTGCTTATGTTAAACTTTTTCGATTTGTCTATTTTTGCTAAGCCTCGTCCAAGACGGACAAATTTGGAAAAGGATAGAGGAGGCTTATGCCCAAAAATGGAATATCTAATATTGACAAATAAAACATGAAAAAACTGAAATATGGACATGGAATATCTTTTGAAAATTTTAAGGACATTTAAAATAACTTCAATGTATAAAAAAAGAAAATGTAATATTTATAGTCTATTGGATATAAATATGTATATATGTTTAACTTGGGAATAAAAACTCGTACAAAAAGGGCATCTTTTAAAAGCGATCTTTTTACCAAACATTTGTTAATAATATCCCTCATATTTAAACGGACGAATCGAAATATAATCTATCAGCTAAAGGGACAACCTATATAAAAATCTCTATTACACTTTAAAACAAGTTTTAGTTTCTTCACTAAAGCTTAAATTATTCGCTTCAGAATATAGCCTTTTTATATTCGTTGTAAAATTAGGTATCTAACAGTAACAGTCCATTTAAATTTGTCCAGCTCTTTAAGCCAAACTGACATTTTGTATGTATTCATATTTTGTTGAAATATGTCATCTCGATTTAACTAATTCATAATGATACACCTTGTAGAATTTTATGAGCAATTCATTCTTTTAAATGGATAATGTCATTTCAATAACATAACATCTCAAGTATATTTCATTACCTTTCATTTATGTAACTTCGTCGGATTAAATAAAAAACGCTGTAATAAAAATAAGTTAAAAGGTACGCTGATGGAATGAAATTGCTTCTTTATTTCGTTATATTTACCCAAGGGAATATTCTTACTACAACACGCGTAATAAATATTAATGATTTAACAAAACTCTTTGTAAATATCTAAGAAATTACTTTCCGAAATATTGTACTAGGGTAGAATAAAATAAATATTGAACTGCCTGGTGCTCACAATGGTGTGAGTGGCAAAACACGTGGCAATTTTATTTACAATTCTTCATATGAGATTTTAATAAATTATTTATATTAATTTTCGACACTTTTAATATTTTAATGACAATTAAATTCTAACATATCTACCTTTTTCCCTCCCTCTAAGTCTTGGAAAGCTAAAGTATTAGATTTTATTTTTTTGATTTTGTTTTAATTAGAGCATACAATTTTGACTCGCTAGTACTCTTAATATTACGCCAACTTCCCTGACAATATAAATATTATATTACAGATATGTAAGTAATGTATTCTGTGAATGAATATTTCATTTATTTTTACAGTACATTATCTATACCACGATGTCTAAGCTAACTTCTGAACCAGTTGACCATAAAAACGGTGTTATAAAAGTCGACGTTCTAGATTTATAGACATGTTAATCGTGCTAATAAAATACCGTAAGAGTCTCACAAGGGTGGATTCATACCTCGTTAAATTTATTACGGTTCAGTGAAGTCACGTAACTTACTTAACCATAAACTGAATTATGTGTGCGATATAGTAACAATATCCTTAACAAGATGACGGGAAATAAAAGTTCAAAAACTCAACTCTTTGTGGAGGGTGAACTTTGCCGGTTTAAATGGAATTCTTTAACTGAACTGCACTGAAACTTTACACCCTTAAGGCTTAATATTTCAAGAGATACATTGTTATCAAAGTTGAGAAAATACGTAACAAACGTACTTGTATACTTCAATAGGATCTGTTAGTTTTGTTAGTTATTTTCGTTAGGTTTAAAATGATATAAGTTTTCCTTCCCATGAGAATAAGGAAAATTCGTGCTTATTGACCGTATACATTGGGATTTGTGTCAATTTGCTTAATTTAAAGTCAATCTCTAACAGTTTTGAAGGTTGTGATAAGTTAAGTGGTCTAAAACCATTATTGCCTTTAATAATAATGCACTGTCCCTCTCTCGTCGAGTTAGTTACTCGATGCGCTGCATGGCGGCCGCTGCCGGCATGTATTTTTATTTTAATTTCATGATATCTTTCGAATGGAATATCCGATTTCAATAATTCAAAAGTAATCGTCAGGTATTGAGACAGTCTTGAATATTAAATTATTTATTTGATTAAAAATTTATAAATGGTTTGGATAACACGGTCTGATTTTGATAGGCATTTCTATCAATTTGTTAAATGTAATAAACTAGTTATAGTGACGTAACTACAATAGTTAGACATATGGCCTCGCGAAGTTTTTTGTAGATATTGAAATATTTTATAATCTTGTGGAACATTTTTTTCATTAATAACTTCACAGCGTATGCGATGAAAGACATTTTATGGCTAATTTTTTTACACCTTCGGTTGGTTTTAATAGGAATTTATAAAGATTTATCTAGTAATCTAGTACTAAATATAGCCTATATTACTCAGTGATAGTGTAGCTTTCTAATGAAAAAAGAATTATTAAAATCGGTGCAGCACTTTTTGAGTTTATTCGTTACATACCAAAATACAAATCTTTCCTCTTTATAATGTTAGTGTAGATAATCCAGTAAAGGATAGATAGATAATATCCAAGGATATAATGTTATCCTTTAAGATCATCACCTAATATCAGCTGTGATTTCATTAAAGCACTTGTACACAGTAAAAATGTAAAATGGCGTGATGTTATTATTGTATTTAAAACTCTAAAATATAACTAATATACAAAAAATATTATCTTTACACCGTTTTTAATAAAAATAGATAAACTGTGGAACGATTTTAAATTATTTTAAAGTGCTGATGTGACTGAGAGTATACTCAACTGAGATGTCATTACTGAAGATTAAATTTATAGCATAATATTTCTTGGTACTAACGATATAGTATAAGTGTGTCATCATCTAATAGATAACAAACATATATGAAACAGTCCTGTAACAGTCCCATTTAAAATTACGAACGATATATTGTATTAAGTTAAGTAAATTCTAAAACACCTTAAGTGAACATCAACTCTTGTTATTTCTTGATAATGTCTTAACATATTTTCTACCCTGTTGCTTTAAAAGGAAACTACACAAATCTTTATTTGCTGAGTAAATGGATAAAGAAAAAAAAATACGCGTTGACACCGCAACTATTTTCATTTAGTACAATTTCCACCTTTTAGGCTGTCATTGCCAGACTCGCTGTAAGTGCGGTGATATGTTATCAGCTTATATTACGTCAACATTATTCATAATCACAGGCTTTTCTTCGTTTTATAAGAAGCTTCAAATAAATTATAAATTACCATGGATTAAGACGTCAAACGGGGGCTTACGTATTCGATATCGGGGATTAATTAATAATTCATTTTTCCATCGTCAATCTCTCAAATATCTTTCGCGAATTCCCATCGTAATATATTTCATCCATTCCATTATCAAAGCACAGTCTAAACTAGTTACTAAATAAATCCGTGGCTTAGTCTCATAACGCGATTATTTTTGTCGGATCTTGTTAATTGAATGATAATTTGTTCATGTTTGATATATGTACATATAAACTAAATGTGTGGGTGTGTATATACTTCCACGAAAAAATAATATAATATAACTCTTATTCGAGGTGAGCATTTATATTTGTCAGGAAATGAAAGCCCTTAGGTGAAAAATAACGAGCGTGCCGAAGCCGACTGTTGGCAGGTTGAAGAATCAATTGAAATATTCTGAGATGAGACTATAAAGCTAGATTTCACGTCCCAGAAACCACGAAAAACGAGTGTATAAAATAATTTTCTTCATTTGGGTCTCAAGGCTGGTGGATTCTCTAGCAGTGGTCCTAAATTCAATTCCTTAAATTTTCTTAGTCTTGTCAAGTTGGAGACTACTGCCGTGGCTAGTTACCACCTTACCAGAAAAAACGTACGCCATGCAAAAAAGATTTGCGGTCCGGTACAATATGGTGTAGAAATCATAAGAAGTGAATTGCCTTTTACCAGACTAGCGCGCTTCCATCTTAGTCTGTATCATCATTTACTTTAGCTGTAAACATAGTAAAGCGCTAACCTATCGGCAGTAAGCAAAATATCATATGCACACAAGGTGTAAGGAGACCGCTCTTGAAAACGAATACAGATGATAGTGCTAATTCACCTTTGATGATGTTACGACAAAAAAAAAACATATTTACACGGTACAGCTAAATAAAACGAAAGCTCCATAAAAAATACATTATTTTACCAGGAAGACAACAACCAGCACTGAAACATAAAATTAAAACAGATGATGTCTCTACTCGATTCAACGACCTCTAGCTACCGCGGCCGCGGCCTGTGCATGCTCGTGCGCTGAACTAACACGATGGAGCGTAAGTAAAGGTAATAAAACGATTTAAAATAAGATTTTTTTAAATCAGGATCGATTACTTTTCCGACCCATTTTTAAAAGGTATCATTAGTACTAACATCTGTATTGGTTTCCAAGAGTGATGAAATTATTTTGACAAGCTGTATTGTGTAATTTATTTTCCTGGTATGGTGGTACTTTGCCACGCCCGAAGACTTTCACTGCTTAAAACTGAAATAAGTTTAAAAAATGCAAATACCTAAGTAGCTTTTCAGGATATCGAACCCATGACTTCATTCTTTCCGCAACAAAACAAGAATAATTTTGATAGTTCCTCGACAGAGTCTCGTATTCTCATTAACATTTAATAAATTAGAAGCTGTAGCTTGTATTGTACCTACGTTAATCGAAAAATTTATCAAATTTGCAAAGTGTTCAAAATATGAAATTTTTGAGTGGATCACGTCCTTATATCTTGGGCTTTAAGTAAAGTAACTTCGCTAACTCCATCCCCAAACTTGTGGCACAGTTAGTAATTCCTTTGGACTAGATATTACCATAATACGTTGGACTTGATAGAATTTCTTTGGGATAAAAACTTGGAATATTTAGATATATATTATATTTATGAATATTGAACAAGTTTTATTTACTTTATATCCCCCCGATTTGTCTCCGTTTCAGATGTGCAATCATGCCAAAAATCGATACAGGGAATGTTTTAGATGTACTCGTATTTATTCTAACAATTAAAAATACATTTAGTAAATAACACATGTTGTTAATACAGTTTCATTCTAGGTAATGAGTTAAAGAACTTTATGACGTTGGAATTGACTTTAATTTGTTTTGTATTGTTTTTTAAACAAGACGTCAAATTATACGTAAGAAGGAGCAGGCAACTTGTCCACATTGCTTACGAAAAACAAGATACATTTACTGTCCCTAATGTAAATTTAATGCCTCTAATCTATACTAAACAAAAACAGCCGCGTCAGTTTTTTTCCTCTTTCGCCATTTTATCCATAAGGCGTTGTGGGGGCGTGCTTGCGTAATTTACATTCCACAAATAAGCAAAAAAACATTTCGCCTTTGGTTTTCTGAACTGTATCTCCAATGTGAATAAGACATTAACGTAAATTTCAACCCTGGTTACTATAACCAGCAGCTTTCATAGATTCAAGATCATATTATAGCATACTAGCTTTGCCCGCGCGACTTCGTCCACGCGTTTTAAGTAGCATTTTTAACAGCTAGGCTTATTATTTTACAAATAACATACATACGTACCTCTGCCTCATTGATCTAGTGGTTAGCATGTTCGACTACAGACATGAGGTGCTGGGTTCGAGTTCCGGGTCGGGCCAACTCGAAATCGATATTGAGTTTTCTATTAAGATTTTCTCAATATTTGCCCAAAGTTGGGAAAAATTTGGCGGTGTGCTCCACCCCCGTGCCTCAGAGAGCACGTTAAGCCGTCGGAAGGAATAAAGAGTACACTTGTGTACTATGCCTGCCAATCCGCAGTCGTCTATGCTCTAAAAACCTTCACTCATATGAAAGAGGAGGCCTGTACCCAGCAGTGGGACGCTAACGGGCTGCTACTTACCTTATACATACGTTGGTGACGCCACTTTTGGCGTATTGTTTTTATATTTTCATGGTACCGCGTAACATCATCTTTTCCCAAAGTACCAAAGTACCTTTTCCCTCGCGTGCATATACTCGCCAACGCTTTCGCCGCGACAAGATGTTTCGCCTACCGCTGATATCTCCGCTATAAATCCACTCGTGTCTTCCTCTCGAAGATATACGAACCGCAAGAACTATCGAGGAAGTAAGCCGCTGGTCGTGTAGTGTTGTGATAGTGCTTTCGCCGCCGCAACCACACCCGTGCACAGCCCTACGTCGAGAAGTAGGAGGAGATCCCGATACTGCAGGTACGTGCACGCGATTCCTTCCCCCTTCATCCCTGTCACCCTTTACGCGGCCACTAGCCTTCTTCCTTCTTTCTAACCGCCTATACAGTCCATTTATCTCCAATTTCAAATCCCCTCCCCGCGACATGGACGGTGGTCCCTCTGCGCTGCCGCTCCATACGTAAATACTTGAAAAGGCTTCACTGCAAGCTTATTGTCATTTTTGGGACTCAAACTATCTGTGTACCAAATTTATTTTGAATTAGTCCACTAGTTTTGTCGTGAAGGCGAGACAAACAGACAGAGTTACTTTCGCAACTATAAAAGAATAATAAGGTTCTAGCCGATTTCGGCTACATCGACTGCTTTTATAGAATCTTTTCGTTGGTCCCATTCCCCTTCGGTGCGCTCGCATGTGACTAATATAGCCATTTTTCTTAGAAATATAGGAGTACATTCAGGGAAGGTCAGGACACCACCGCAATAATTGTATGTTATAGCCGAAGGTGGTCTGGCTTTAAATTTGTCTCTTTGTAGCTTTACTCGCCTTGAAAGCGTTGGTGTTCTGCATAACGAGGAGTTTCCATTTAGCCCGATCTACTGCAAGCGATTACCATTCTGAGGGCTGGATGTTATCCTGTTTCATGTGCCGTTTTAGCATTCCATTCTATCTCAGTAACTGTCCGCCTTGCTTTCGCTTGCCATTTTGAAGTTCACAGTAAAAGACGAGCTTAGCAACCATCTCTTCGGGCTTTCGGGAAATATGACCACACCAACGTAACTGGCTTCGCATTAAGTGTGATTCTATACTAATTATAATACTAAACTGCCTCATTTGTCACTAGACTAGGTTAGCATGTTCCGTTACAGGCATGAGGTCCTAGGTTTGAGACCCGAGTCAGGCGAATTCAAAAATTGATATTGAGTTATCTATTAAGATTTTCTCAATTTTCACTCGAAGTTGGAAAGTTGGCGGTTAGCTTCATTCACGTGCCTCTGAGAGCACGCTAAGCCGTCCGTCCTGCGCCTGATCCCGCTCCGATCGTGTTAGATTCCCAACTCATCGGCCTATGAGAGCGAAGGAATAAAGAGTGCACTTGTGTGCTAAGCCTGCCAACCCGCATTGGAGTAGCGTAGTGGCTCTGTCTTCCAAAACTCTCTCTCCTATGATTTAGGAGGCCTGTGCCCCGCAGTAGGACGTTAATAGGTTGCTACTTACATTTTTTTGAATTACAACACCTAGCATGAAATCTTAAACATATTACATTGAGTAATACATTTTAAACTTTTACTTGACCTTTCAATACATAGAGTAGTACGATTTTTCGTAAATATGATTATTGATGAATTAGATTTAAATAATATTTGAAAATCTGCATTGACTTCATCAAACCTATATCAAAAATAAAATCAAATTGGCTAAACATGTTGTTATAGTTTGAAATAGTACGAGTCAGTTAACTATTTAAAAGGAATGCTCAAAATTTTACTGTGATCAATTCATAAACTGCTTTTGTTTAGACATATCATACTGCATTGCTTTATATTATATGAAAACTTTGAGTATTCAGGGTATTCTACAATTATCAAATGGTAATTTTACAATAATATTTTTTAATGAAAAGAAATTTCAAAGTATCAATCATGTATTTCTTGTGACTAGCCCGTTAGATAAATCATTTTTTGCACACTAAAACATAAAGAAATGAATTTAAAGGACAGCTATATAATAGTTCAAGAAGTCTTATTGCACACGTAATCTGTTTAAATGCAACCCATTCTTAAAGGACACCCTCAGTAATAGAAAGCAGGTGGCAAAATAGTAAAAAGTGCATAAAATATCTACATATTATTCAAATTATTCTTTATTCAAGTAGAATCAAAAAGCACTTTTGAACCGTCAGTTGTCTGTCCGTTGGTGACAAATCTAGCACCGGATGGGAGAGTTGATTCTGCTGAGAAGAAACCGGCAAGAAACTCAACGGTTACTCTTTTAGAGATAGTTGTGACGTCATCGTCCCTCCAACCGATGCCACTGCTGGACATAGGTCTCACGTAATGACTTCCAAAAGGCCCGATCTTGTGCCGCCTGGCTCCAGAGGCTCCCGCCGACCCTCTTAATATCATCGGTCCACCTTTTTTTCTCCACCAGAGGGTTTGCCTACACTGCGCCAGCCGGTGCGGTATCGCCAGTCCAACACCTTCAGATCCCAAAGTCCATCGATCCTTCGGACTATGTGCCCCGCCCAATGCCACTTCAGGTTCGCGATTTGTAGGACTATGTCGGTGACTTTGCTTCTACTATGGATCTCTTCATTTCTAATTCGATCACGTAGAGAAACTCCGAGCATAGCCCTCTCCATCGCACGCTGAGTAACTCTGAGCTTCCGCATGAAGCCTATAGTAAGCGACCACGTCTAGAACCGTAGGTCATCACTGGCAACACGCACTGTTCGAAGACTTTAGTCTTCAGGCAGTGAGGGATGTCGGACGAAATCCCTGTGTACTACTCGTTAACTAAAATAATGGACCTCGCTGGAATGTGACGCCTCTCCCACTTCCCCGCTTACCTCTCCGTGTTCGTCCTGTCGTGCGGTTTTCATCTTTGTTGCCGATACGTTTTTTTTATTTTTGAAAAATTTAAAATAAAGTAAATATAGTGTAACACATAACAAAATACAGAAAAACAAAACTGAAATTAATTTTTAAATTAGATTTACAATCGAAGTAAAATAAGTAAATAATGATGGTAAATAAATCTAAGGCTACGTCATACTTGTGATAGTACAAATTTATATGTTGCTCTACTCTTTGGTTTAGAATAATGCATTTTTATTAGGGATCCTATGCTTTTTTATAAGAAAGTAGTTTACAATTAAATTAGTAAAATTTTCGAAATCACATACAATTACAAACAGAAACAATCTCTATATTAGTTTACATAAAAATAAGAGTCATTTTACTCATTGTATTATTTATTTTGAATCTCATGTTCAAAGATTTCTAAAAGTATTATACATACATACATAACATCACGCCTCATTCCCATAGGGGTAGGCAGAGACAACATCCTTCCACTTGCCACGATCCTTGCATATCTCCTTCGCTTCTTTCATTCTCATTAAACCTTTCATACAAGTTCGTCGGTTTAGAGTACTCTTGACCTGGCCGTTATTTAAAATGTCCTGGATTTGGTCCAGGAACGTTCGCCTCGGTCTTCCCCTTCCAACTTTCGCATTCACTCTTGACTCATAAATCCTTTTTGTCAGTCTCCTTTCATTCATTCTCTCTACATGCCCAAACCATCTAAGCATACCTTTCTCAATTTTAGTCACTACGTCTTCTTTTATACCACAACGCTCTCTTATCACACTATTACTTACTCTGTCACTCAGTTTTAATCCACTCATGCTTCTCAACGCTCTCATCTCTACCGCATTTATTTTACTTTTGTGATTCTTCTGCCATACCCTTACCTCCACCTTTTTTTGGAAGTCGCTTAAAATTGGCATCATACGCTGTAAACCGTTGAGTTCGGTCGTATTATTGTTTAACAGTAATCAAAACTAACACAGCATATCAAAATAAAAAATACCTATTACGGAAATGACTCGTATGTATTTTATTATTTAAGTCGGCCTGTGACCACGTCATCTGTAAAGAGTGCGAAACGTCAGGATGTATCAAATATCTTTTATTTCAATGTGTGATAACCGCGAAACTAAGAAAACATTGACACAGCATTATTATACGCCTCAATTTTCTTGATGATGCTTTTTTGCACACCGTACCCATGCATCGCAGTGACGTCAACGACGCCAGGTCCAAACATTAAACGTGTTACAATGTGTAATATTTTGCTTACGTATGCAACTGGAATCAAGTCCGAGCATTTTTATGGCTTAAATAATCTTCAACATTATAATATGACGTTTCTAAAATATATTTTTGATGTATTTCTTTTTAAAAATTTGATAAAAATGCGTATACTCCACCCGTCCAATGATTTCTGAACCTTCTTCACTCTAAAATATGCAATTAATAATTTATTTCGATTTCTTGTATTAAAATTGTGTATATCACTTTTTTTGTTGTATATGTGAATATTATAACGGCTATATGAGATATTATTTAATATATGTCCGAGTGCAATAGTCTGTGGAACGCTGGCGCCATCTGTCTATCGGCGTGGGATAGAGTCAATTGTTGACGGCCGCCGGAACGGTCGACGGTTGAAACTGTCGCGTTCCTAGCTACTATTGTTAATGTGTTTGTGTAAATTGTTATCGGCAACATAATCTGACTTAATTAAAAAAATGTTTAATTGCACCAACATTACCCACAGTATTGAATTATGGAAACCACTATTGACGATGTCGGCGTAGAACCCTATGCCCATGCTTTATGTGTTCTTTTCTCTTATTCTTCGACATATATATTGCGACGGTACTGCGAGAATCGATGTTTCTTTGAATTTATCTTAGCACACAAATAAATATATAGGTAAATAAATACAATTACAAACAAATAAATGACGTAGAAGAATTTGACAAATAAAAAAACACTGATTTATTATTTTAAAAACATATTTCTAAAAATACGCGTAATTACTTATTCCATCACAAAAACTTTGGTTTTTCAGTAAAATAAATTTATACGCAATTATGATTTATACTATATTAATATTTCGTAATCGTTATAATATAATATATAATTCCGTTCTCTAAAAATAGACCGATAAAACGTAATGGAATTTTGTATCGAAAATTTGAAACGACAAGCTGAGAGAGATGAAGCAAACGTCAATCAATGTTGACATAAAACCATCTGTGCTTCCCATCAGAATAGAAACAGATGTTTCCTTAAAAATATTTTAATTTTGTTACGTAGAAAATGATATTTTTGGATAACAGCTTAAATGTGGATTGATTTCTTAATATACTTTCTTCTAAAATACATTTATTAGACTAGTGACTCTCCCCGGCTTCAGCTATTATGTCTACATGTCTAGATCTACTGTCGTAGATCCGCATTAGCTTCATGCATCGAATATGTGGATTAGATTTAAATGCAGAATAATGTCTACAATATTTTATTATAGAGATATTATGAACTTCTTCTTCTTCTTTGAGTGCCTCTCCGACTAGCGAAGGCTGGCAGTCAGTTTCGCAAATTCCTCTCCATTTTTCGCGAGGCGAAATAATTGTGCGGCACTCGCGATTCCGGTCCACTCTGATATTTCTCAGCCAAGACTTCTTTCTGCGACCAACGTTTCTTCTCCCGACTACTTTTCCCATCAAAATGAGTTGTAGAAGCTCGTATCTCTCGTGTCGTATCACGTGCCCCAGATATGCAACTTTTCTCATTTTGACGGTCTGCAAAAGTTCACGCTTCTGATTCACGCGGCGCAGAACTTCAACATTTGTTACTTTATCAGTCCAACTGATGGCCGGCATGCGTCTAAACGCCCACATTTCGAACGCTTCTATACGTTTCCTGATGTCCTCTTTTATTGTCCAGGCTTAACATCCGTATAGAAGTATGGGCCAGATGTAACAACGCAGGAGTCGAATGCGTAAAGGGATCTTAAGACTGCGATTGCAGAGCATATTATGAACACATTTACTTATATACAACATTGAAAATATCTGCCTGATTACGATCTATAGTAGGCTATAACGTATCCAAGCATTTAAACCCCATGCGACTTGATGCCTTTCGTTACTTCCAACACTTATCGTTACATTTCAACCAATTTATACAAAACCTATACAAATTATATATATAAACCTTCCATATGAATTGCACTATCTAGTGGTAAAAATAATATCTATTTACTCCATTTAGTAAATTGTCAGTTTTTCGAGAATAGATAGACTGACACAGAGAAAGACTTCGAAGCGGAAGAAAAATCAAAGTTAAAATTCTTGAGTTTTTATTACAATACCTTTAAAAATACAAAGAAAAATCATGAATGCACAAGACTTACACAAAGTAACGTACAAAAAGGCGATCTTAGCCCTTATCAGTGATTTCTTACAGAAAACCTTAAGGAAATGGCGATTGTTCAAAAGTAGCTCGGTGGTGCATAAAGAGATCATATATACTAATAATAAATAGAGTCATCCCCATCATTCCGATAGGGGTAGGCAAAGACCACGTTCTTACCCTTGCCACGATCCTGGCATATATCTCCTTCGCTTCTTTTATCCTCATTAAACCTCTCATGCAAGTTCGTCGGTTTACATTAATCTTTACCTGGCCTGGCTGGATTTGGTACAGAACCGTTCGCGTAGTCTTCCCCTTCCAACTCTCCCATTCGATCTTCACTCATAAATCCTTTTTGTCAGTGTCTTTTTATTCATACCCTCTACGTGCCCAAACCATCTAAGCATACCTTTCTGAATATTAGTCACTACATCTTCTTTTATACCACAACTTTCTCTTGTAAAACTATTTAAAAAGTACAAATATATATATATAATACTATCATATCTTGTGTGACTCACAATGTGACTTGTGAGAGCTAATGTTTTTGCCTCATATTGTTATATACGTCGTTTAAGTTTACACGAATGAATTACAAGAGGGAGAGAAGTGATTTACGTGAATAAAAAGTATTTTCAATGTGCACAAAACAGAAATCATTATAATTTTCTTAGCCAAGTATATAACACAAACCCTCCCACACACACACACACACATACGCTCACATGTACACTTTCATTCAAACTATTAACATAATGTACTTTATCTTTGTATTAACTCTATGATGATGTAGTGTTCCTATAATACAACAGAAAGGGACTGACCCTCAAAACTCCTAATTTAGGGGTCAAGGGTTCTAATAATAAACGATGGTATTATGGGACATATAAATATTACAATTATTTATAAAAAATGTCTCAAAAGACTGCCTCATTGGTCTAGTGGTTAGCATGTTTAATTACAGACCCGGGTCGGGCCAGTTCGAAATCGATATTGAGTTTTCTATTAAGATTTTCTGAATATTTGGGAAAATTTTGGCGGTCCACCCCCGTGCCTCGGAGGGCACGTTAAGCCGTCCGTCCTGCGCCTGACCTCTCTTCGGTCGAGTCGGATTGCCGTAACGTCGGACTATGAGAGTGAAGGAATATAGAGTTCACTTGTGTACTATGCATGCCAATCCGTAGTGGAGCAGCGTGGTGGGTGTATACCCTAAAAGCCTCTCTCATATGAGTGGGGAGGCCTGTGCTCAGCAATGGGACGTTAATGGGCTGCTACTTACTTACTTATTAAAAATGTAATACTACGAAGATGGTTTTAGCTTATTAAAATTCTCAAAACCATGTGATCAACTTGATATTTAGCAAACCTTTCGCAATGTATATGTTCACAGTGAATGCTACCTATCAACGCTGTAAGAGTCGGGATATGAGGCTCATCTTATTTCCGTGAACACTCACTCGCAGGATCCTCCACGAAGGAATACCCAAGGGAATTTACTGGTATAGCAATCACTGGTGAAAGAAGGAATTCCGATGGGTTTTAAGAGGGTTCTGATAGGTCTCCTCGCAACTCCTACTCTCTTTACCAGTTATTTAGTCGCGGTTGCTGCATTTCATGGTCAACTAAGTACTACCCATAATCCCACAAAATCAGGAACTATACGAATGAAATCATGAGGAAAGTCCCATACTCTATAACAACATATAATTAAACTTTTTCTAAAGTTTCTCTAACATAAGCATCAAACGTAACATGACTAATATGTGATGTAATGAATAATGTATTTACGATAATAATTTAATAACAACACAAAGTAGATAAATCAGTGACTGATATTAATGTTATGTCAGAATTTATACGTAATTGCTAACAAATTGGCAGATTAAATGGGGATTTGTCAAACCAATATAGGCAACAACTGTCCTTGTTAATTAATGTGGAATTATTCGTTGAAATTTAGGTAACAACTAAAATTTTGTAACGTCATATATACACGATCGAGGAGACCTATCCCTGATGCCTATCCCTGATATATATATATATGTGTGTGTGTGTGTGTCGGAGAATAAGAAAGAAGGAGAGCATAAAGCATAGGGGCGTAAAGTGGTTCTCCGCCGACAACGTCATTAATGGGGCATCCATACTGTGGGAATTAATAGGTAATGTTGGTGCAATCAAACACTTTATTAATGTTCCTGATATCAATTTACACAAACTCATTAATAATAATAGGAACGCAACAGTTTCAAAAGTCGACCGCACCGGCGGGCCATTACCCGAGAACTACCGAGAGACGCGCGACGGACTGCCACTTATTGACTTTGCCCCACGCCGATAGACAGATGGCGCCAGCGTTCTACAGACTATTGCACACGGACCAGCGATCAACAGATTATTGCACTCCGACATATAGTACATAAAGGAGGTCTCCTTCATCATATATATGTTGTATTACTGAAATGAACTTCTATTTTGAAGACGAGTACTTAATATATAAATCTTCTCTATTGTGTACCCCTATTAAAGGGCTTGGCCGATTTTTATATATTTGATTGACAGCGGAATTTGCCAAATATCTGATATTAATACACTTGTATACAAATATCAATTCATTATTAAATTTATTTCGCTTACGTAAATTGTCCAAAGGTTTCTTTCTAAATAATAAGGTTCAGAAGTTCGTGTTAGATACGGAAGACTTTATTTTTAAATCTATTACCTGTTATCTAGCTATATATTTAGTTATTACTTTATGAGGGTATCGAAGCAGTAAGTTCTAGAAACCTAGTTTTTAGTTTTGATTCAAAAACTGGCTTTTTGGTGCTAACGACGGATACGCTTTGAATTCTTTACAAACTACTTAGAATGCACTTCATCGCACGGCGAAAGGGTAAATGGGCTAATTGATTACTAAAGTTCGTGACCCATTTAACATTGTAACGTGACACAAAATTCCAGCTCATTTTGTAAATCAAAAACATTTAACGTATTTATAAACTTAAAAGTTATATAGCAAAGAAAAATTATTAACATTCACAGGCAAATTAATTTAATAAAAATATACCTATGCCAATGACAACGCTATTGTAGAGGAAATGATATTTTACTCACAAGTTTACGTATAATAAATTACACAAAGCAGTGAAGAATACGGTATTTCTAGCATATTTCTTCATCTTACTCGTTCACTCTTGGCTGAGTGGTCGTGGTTATCAGTTAGGCTCTAAGGCACGCTTCGCAATAATCCTCCAACGGCCTCTGTCAACGGCACTGCGAGAGCATTCTGATATAGTAAGCTGAGTCGCGGCTTTTATTGAATCTGACCATCCATTGGGGAACGACCACACGACCGCCTCCATGTTTGAACCACCAGATGTTCGATGGTTGCTTCCTTCCTGGCAATGTGGCCAAAGAACTTAAGAATTCGCAGTTGGATAAGCGATGACAGTCTCTGTTTTATCTTAAGTTCTCTGAGTACGGAGGAGTTAGTGCGGAAATCTGTCCAACTTATCCCTAGAAATCGTCTCCAACACGTTTCCAGAGCATTGATTCTTCTCCGTTCCGCCAGTTTGAGGGTCCATGTCTCAGCTGCATATAAAAATTTTGGAAAGACAAGACATGACATGAGTCGCACCTAGGTTTTTTTCCTTATTCTCTTCTCTTCCCAAATCTTTGATAAATTTCCATCAGCTGATTTAGTCATGGCAGACCGTCTTTTCATTTCTTCTTCATAATTCCCAGTATGAGTGATAGCTGACCCCAGGTAGATATACTTAGAGACCACTTCACAGTTATTTATATGTGTCACTTCGGGCCGATTACAGGTTTTTCTGTCAACTATCATAATTTTTTGAATTTAAAATTTAGAAAAGATTCTAGCATATTTAAATAAACTTAAAACCATTTTACTGTTAACTTGTGATACTGTAATAGGGTACGCTGTAAAGACGATTACGCATCCTCATAACTCCCACGTGTTTGCTGACAATGAGCATCATTCGAAAGCACAAAATCACTCAGCGCGAGAAGAAGCACGCAAGAGAAGGCTAGTCTCTGACTTTTTCTATGCCATTAAATCAGAAATGAGGAGGATTAAATCGGAAATGAGGCTTTATTGGTGATGTTAGTAGAACTAACATCACCAATAAAGCCTTGAGAATCGCGAAGGTGAAGTAGCATGTGCAGGGCACATAGTTCAACAAATCGATGGGCATTGGAGCCCAAAGGTTCTGACCCCCCCCACGAGGTGAACCGATGATATAAAGAGGGTCACCGGTAGTCGCTGGAGCTAGAATTTGTGCAAGATCGAACCTTGTGAGCATCATTACGTGAGACCTATATCCAGCAGTGGAAGCCCATCGCTTAAAGCGACTATGATAATCCCACAGAATCGGAAACTATGTGAGTGACAGCGTAGAGAAGAGCTAGTTGAAACTACTTGGCAAAAGTTCTGTCAAGTAAAGCAACTTTAGGACATTACGTTGTATAATGCGTTCCATTGCTTCGAGGCTTCGGTCATGGCTAGCTGGCACTCTTCTAACAAAGACGTGGCGACAAGCAAAAAATGCGTTCCGATACCACACTGCGCAGAAACCACAAGATGTAAGTAACCTCATACCCGATTAACGCACTCACATCGTAGAGTGTATCATCATTTACCATGAGGTTAAATTGCATGCGTGCATTTATATGCACGCATGCAATTTAACATATTAATTAATTAAGTATACATATTTGAAGTAAACTTCTTTGACAAACTAATTTTTAGGTATTGTTTATATTTATACAAATCTAAAACTTCAGATTTCCGAGACTTAGAGGGAGCAAAAAAGGAAGATATGTTAGGAATTTAATAAATTTAATTGTCATTAAAATATTAAAAGTATCGAAAATTAATACAAATAATTTATTAAAATCTCAAATGACGAATTGTAAATAAAAATGCCACTTGTTCTCTGAACAATTTAAGACAGTTATAATTGGTTTTGTATGTAAAAATTAGAAAAGTGAATTTTGTATTTTATGAAAAATAATATATTAAATTATTAATTTTCAAAAGTCAAATTACCTAACCTGTAAACGAATTAGTATAAAAAACACTACACATCTTCGTGACGTTAATCACGCGTTTCATCCGTAAATATGTCACCTTAATTTTAATTTAGTTTGTGGTTGATAATTTCACGTGATAACGTCAAAGGCAACACAGGATGATCGCGCCTCTCTATCGCTTGCGCGCTCCTCTCAAGCTCAATGTGACAATGAGTCATGCAGACTGCCTTCCTCGATTTATAAGATGTTATCACGTAAAAAAATATACGTAGCTTAGACCTCGTAGGAATGATGGAGTTATAAATACATTGTAAGTTATGTATACTTTAGTCGATATTAAGAATGTGTCATGGGTTTGTGGTGAAGAGAAAGCTGCTTATCTCAAGAGAAACAAGGAAAACGTGTAAGCCTATAACAGACATGGCCGCAAGGGTCTGCTAAATTGTATTTCTGATTAAAAGGTAGATACTTTCTACGCGATATTATTTTATGAAAAAACAAATCTCATATTTGTAATGTGAAAAAGAGATTGTTTTAGTCATACCAGCCTGAAAATTCACACGACTTTTTGAAGTGAAACTTCTTTAGACGCATGAGGGTAAGATTTTTACGGATGAAACAAGTGACGCAGCGTTTTTTATGCTAATTCGTTTGAGGGTAGTTTTGGTATTTTCACATAACATGTGGCATTTTAATTTTTAAGTGTTTAGCGTCCGAACTCTTAGAACCATTTCTCTTAAGCTAAAGTAAATTAAACCACTTTTTATTTTTTGACTTTTTTTTGTTATTGTCTCCTCATTTTATTATTTATTCCATTACATAGCTTTAGATTTTTTCTGTTTTTTCTCTTTCTTTTTATTGTTAACTTTTAATATGTTTTACTCTGTTATTGACAGCAGACGTATTTTGGTGCGAACTGAAAAGCAGTTAAGTTTTTTGTTCTTCATTATTATTCCACTTTAACACTCACGCCCGTTTACAAAAGAATATATATATTTAATATTATATATAAATAAATTTATAATAATTACTTGTATACATAAATATGAAATAATACATATATCTACATAAACAATTACATAAATACATATAACGGGCGGAGGATACACCCCGGCAGGGAGACCAAACGGCCGGGGGTCAGGGCTACAGGCTGAGAAACCGCCGGACTATCCTAGCCGAGTCCAGCAACACCGCCTTTTGCATCCTTGCTGCGAGCGAACTGCCGCGGAACCCCAGTCGTCTCAGATGGTGAGCGAGACTGACTCATTATTATTATTATACTACTTTTACACTCACGCCCGTTGACCAAAGAATATATATATTTATTATTAAATATAAATAAATTATTATTATTATTATTTCATAAATTTTAAATTCAAAAACCAAAATTTGACAAATTATATCTAATACCGACAAAAAATACGTGGCATTTTTATTTACAATTCGTCATTTGAGATTTCAGTAAATTATTTGTATTAATTTTCGACACTTTTAATAATATAATGACAACTAAATTTATTAAATTCCTAAAGTATCATTTTTTTCCTTCCCTCTCGTCTCGAAATCTCGAAAATCTAAAGTTTTAGTTTTGTATTAATATAAACAAAACCGGAAAATTAGTTTTCCAACGAAATTTCACTTCTGACATGTGTACTTTGTACGCATGCACTTTTAATTTTTATAGAAAAGTAGACAATTGTACGTATTGTAAAAAAAATCAATTATGAACTCTAAATTTTAAATTACTACTCATTTGTCTATGGCTCTGTTTGTTTATAATTCCTAGCTTCCGAAATTGCTGGATCAAATATTTCAATTGATACTATAAGATTTCCAGGGGGTATGAACATATTTTAATATTTTACCTTGTTTTTTTGTCGCATAACGTTACTTTTGCTAATGACACGGTAGAATTTAGAATAGTCTATATTTTTTATTTAAAAACTCTTATTCAAATCGTAGAAAACGACGCTGTTATACCACAAAATATCATTGTTCATTAGTTAATTTAAACGGGATTTGTAATTGCGAAACAACTCTGCTTTAAAATTACATAGAAAAAGTTACGAGTACATTCTAACAAAAAGAGAATTAAATAAATAAAAAATTGAATAAAATTAGTACAGGTACGTGCTATTGACTTAGGCAAATTGTTTTATTAACAGCTTAAGCAAATATTAGCTAACCTGATTTTAGAACGGATAATTTAATCAATTCTCCGGATAACCGTGAGTTGAACCGGACGGATATAACATTTAAGCTCATCCTAAGCTAACAGTTAACGTTGATGAAGTTTTGGATACGAGGTCATATCTTATTGAGTTCTAAAGGTAATATTTCTGTAAGTAATGTTGTATGAAATAGATTTATATAATCGTTATAAAGCATTTATTGTTATGCAATTTAGTCTTATAGACTAATTACTAATAATACTTTGACCTTATCTACCTAAATGGGTATTATCTAAGCCTAGAGCCCAAAGACTATGCTTAGTCTACGTTAACGTTTATTACCTCACCACTACTCTATATTGTCATTAACCCATAAGGTTTTGTTCTTTTAAGTCTTCTCTTTGTCCGTGTGATATCCAGAAGTGTAGCAGCTTCAGGATTTATGTGATGGTGAAGTCTTTGTTGATGAGTTTTGGCAATCCTTTCGATGTACTTATCTAAATATATAAAATATAAAAATTGTTTTACTAATATTGTTATAGGATTTAAAAACATCCAACCGAAGTCCCCCAAGCCGAAAGACAATAATGCAATGATAGTTTTAGACCACTAAACTACCTCACTCATTCATCAATGATAAGTTGAGTTAAAGAAAATTACAGATATGAAAAAAAGAGATAATTACGTAAATGTAGCAAACATTTACCGTTATTAATCATCGCTGTACTGTTAAATTTTGTCCATTAAAATTATCATATTACGTGACGTAAACAGTAAGACTATCATATAGAATATCATAATCAATAGTTTAGTTTCTACAATCCTATTATATTGTAAAGATCTCTTATTAGAGAAAGTTATAGATAATTTTTATTATTCATGAAGCCACTACGAAATAAGTTCCCAGAAAAACACACAATGAAGTTACAATCTTAAAACAACCTGTCTTACACCAGAAAGGTTGGCTGGTAGAGAAAGCTTTAAGCCTGTCGTTTGCGCTTTATGCAATAAAGTTTATGAATTTAAATTCACTTACTATAAATATATATAACTGCACCATTTTTAATCTACAAATACATCCTCAAAGATTTATACAGTATTCTTTGTAAACTGTATTTACGAGAATATGTCACGATGGAAATATATTTCATTTTGTCGGTTACTGTTACAAGGATCGTGGTAAGTACTGTAGGTGATTGTGAGGACAGAATCTGTCTACCCTACCCTTTTAAAAAGTAAAAAGTGACATTGCAAGTGTTTTTTTTTTTGTGTAGAAAACAGAACTTGATATCTATGATAAACTAGCAGACCCAACAGACTTCGTTCTATAAAAAAGTTTTCGAACGTGGTAGATTTCAGTTTTACGAATGATTTTCGAAATGAAATGACAGCAGTACTAAATATCTATAGCTCTTACATTTTTCTGACTATTCAATTTGGTCGGGTGTGACTATTCAATTGATTTTGAACTTTGTGCAGCGGTAATAAAGTGCAAATTGACTCTTTAAAGTTAGGAACACACCTACATTGCTTAGACAACGGTGATTACTTGTAATTTATTATGAACTTTATTTGAATAGTAATAAAAGTCAAATTCACTCAACAGTTTAGTTAAATGTTTGTATGGGAAATAGAAAAGGGATGTTTTTAGGGTTTTCCCCTGCAATTATTCGAACTTTTCTCGCCGTAAAAACCATCATTGGACTTCAACGAACATTTAAAATAATAATTTTCAAAATTGACCCGGGCGTTGTTGAGTTATGCGCTTACCGACACATTTTGCGATTCATTTTTATATTATAGATAAAAGAGCAAGGCCCCCGTAATGAACTGGGTCGAAATATCGACAAAATACTACACATTTCCATTGTGGTATATACTCATACATACAATTTAAATATAAAATATATCCTCATATGAACAAATGCACAAGTCCCACCAGAACACTTCAAAGCGAGTCGCTTGTTGCCCTGAATCTTGTACGTGACAAGAACTTGGTAAAATCCACAACGAACAAAAGCCCTCGACTGAATAATGGGCCGTATTTATCTGACCGACCACGTATCCTCCCAACCGTTAGATGACGCCGATAAGTGTGCTTAGCATTATTTAGATTCGAATTCTGGTCCCTTTTATATAGCAAAGATGAAATCTTTGTTTTATCTGCACTGTATTTCACACAGGTCACGGATAAAAGAGGGATAGATAGGTCTTAAAAATGACCGTTAAATATGAAAAGGCTTGCTTCAGATTAACAACAAGGTTATATGCTAAAATATAATAATTTTACGAATTTATAGACTACCAGATTTCTACCAGTGTAGTTGTCGATTCTGTAGAAATATAGGGTAATCCGCGAAAGGAATATGTATGCCAAATTTCAAGTCAATTTGATGAATGAATAATGTTTCACACCTCCCAGTCACCATTTTCTTGCCCTTATCCCACAGCATTTTTCCTTTTGCCACTTCACTCTATCCGCTGTCATTTCTACATTCACACCGTTCATACACATATCCTCTTTCAGACAGATCATCCACACTTTTTTTGGTCGCCCTGTCTCAGTCCTGCCACTTACCATCATATTTAGGGCCCTCTTGCATACATGGCTATCCTCCCTTCTCATGACATGCCCATACCAGAATAGCCTTTCACTCTTTAACTTCTCGTTCACTGGTGCTACTTTCTCACTGCCTCTTATATATTTATTCCTAATCTTATCCAATTTTGTCACTCCACACATCCATCTCAACATTTGCATCTCCGCTGCATGCAATTTCCTTTCATTCTCCCCTTTGGTGTCCCAGAACTCTGATCCATACAGGATTACAGGTCTTACGATCGTCTTAAAAATTTTGCTATTTAGTTTAAGGGGCATTCTGGCTTCGTAAATCGTTCCCGAGACATGCCTCCACTTCATTCAAACCTCCCAGTAAGTGATAGTTTTTCGCTTATATATCCCAATCTCATTCACAGTAAGTGTTTACGTCGCAAAGAGGAATATGTATGCCCAATAGTTGTAAATATTTCGTGGTGAGTTGGTGGGAGATCAATCTATTTTGCTACAAAATTTTTTTTATCTAATGATCTGGAATGATGCAAACAAATCGATTTGAGAGTTATTATCGCTTGTACTTTATATTTTTGGTTTGTGTATTTATATTTTGTTTTCGTAGCAATAATATTTTTCTTCGTTAGTTTAATTAGCATGTTTCTTGGATATTTTAATTATTCTGCTTTACAGGGTGTAGAATAATCCGATGAAACAGCGATAATTAAAATCAATCCACCTGTTCTAGTTTTATAACTGCTGTTATTAACCCGATTCTGTATTATATAAAACATATTCTAATTGGTTTCGTCATTACAATGTTCAAAATCGGGGATCGACCTGGAATCTAATATTATTAAGATGGAAAGTTTGTTTAATTGGTTAAACAAGCTAATGTTTTTACTTGTTGGAATTGACAAATTGTTATGCTTTAAGACAGCACAATTATCACATAAGAGCCATAAGACTGGGATATCAATTAAAAATTTTGTAAAAATGAGGACTGGAAGAAATCGCTATCCAGCGATAAGACCGCCTTTTGTAAATACTTTCACATATCTACTTTACATAACACGTAACTATTTTTTTCCCTACTCCCTTCCTTTTCTGCTCTTTCCGTATAATTAAGTAACAAAAACAATAAAAATGAATCTCATTGTCTCCAGTTTATAATTAGAGTAACTCGTAAATAACTTTAAAAGCCGGATATAACGAAACGCTTAGATCTCGAATGTTCTCCATCAGTCAGAATCAAAAGAGCTTTACTTTAAACTTATTAATGCGATAAAACATTTTGAATGTTTGGTTCCTGAAGCGAATTAAGATTAATTGTGGGGATAACCTCCAACAAAGGGAATCTTAAAAGCAATGAACGACATTAATGTGTATAAGATAAAATGCTTAGTTCTTTGTAAGTAAGAAATTATTAAGACGAATGGGCGTTGCTGTTAACTGAATTTACAACACAGTCTTGTAATTTAGTCGCTACAGTGTATTTAATTACAAAATGAATAGATTTTTATAACTTTTCTCTTATAAAAGCAATGAATTTATAATTGCATAGGCTTCTTTTAATATATCACACCACTTTTATCAGAATTTAGCATATTTTAAAGATATATTTAAAAGAAATTTAAATATATCATTTACAAAAGTCAACGATAATTAGTTAGAGACAAACTGCTTCATAAGATACAACATGCTTCATAAGATACAACATGCTTCATAAGATACAACATGCTTCATAAGATACAACATATCAATATAGACACAATAATATTTTATGGATTTAAAGTTCTTTTAATAAATATGTAATTACATCATGCAAACTTTGTCTTTTTAACAATCGAATTTTTGACTGTGATTACACCAACTGGTATGTGATTATACAGTCTTAAGATGGAAGTGCGCTACTCTGGAATGAGGCAATTTATTATGGTTTATACAAAACATCATACCGGGAAATAAAGTTTTTGCTTGGTGCCACGTCTTTAATGGTAGGGTGGTAACTAACAGCGGCTGAAGCCTACCACCAGTCCAAGCTTATACGAGTTAGTAAATACGATGTCCTAAATTCGCACTACCGGGGATCGAACCAGGGACGTCTGCTAGAAAAGCGAATACTCGCACCAATGCGCAGTCGAGGCAGACCAATTAATTGAGAATTACTGCCAAAAATACTGTTGTTATTCAAAATACCTTTTCTTGCAAAATAAAAAAAAACTTATGTGACATGTCTACAAAATTACATTCTATTGTTAAGACTTAGAACAGATTTTATAATAAACACTGGAAAAAAAACTGGAGACTCGCTAACTGAATTGATGATTTTATTTATTTATTTATTTATATATCTTTATTGCGCACATTCTTAAATCATACAAGTTTGAAAAATTACATTATACAGATTAACAATTTAGCGCGAAAGTGTGCAAAGACGGCCTTATTGTTGTAAGCAATCTCTTACTAACAACTTTTGGCGAAGGGAATTTATTAAATGGAACGCGGGGAATTGCGTAAAATTCATATAATACAAAATAAATGGTTATCTTAATAACACAATGAAATTAAATATATATATTTATAAATTTGTCGGAGTACGGTAGTCTGTGGAGCGCTGGCGCCATCGATCTATCGGCGTGGGACAGTGTCAGTGGCGACTATCCAGCCAGTGTCTCTCGGCAGTTCTCGAGTGATGGCCGGCTGGAGCGGTCGATTATTGAAACTGTCGCGTTCCTAGCTATTATTATTAATGAGTTTGTGTAAATTGATATCGGGAACATTAATTGTACATTACAACGGGTGATTGTACATTATAATCCGAGTTAATTAGTAATGATTGCACCAACGTTACCCACGAACGCCCACAGTATAAGAAATTAAATTATGGATGCCATTAATGACGATTTCGGCGGAGAACCCTACGCCCTTATGCTTTCTGCTCTCCTTCTCGCTTATTCTCCGATATATATATATTATAGATTTAAGAAGTGATTAAATCGACGACATTTAAAAATGGGAAGTGATTCAGAGTGACGGATTTCACGAGGCAGGATGTTCGACAGAATAATTGACTTTACTGTAAAATAGTAAAAGTTAGATTAACAGAAAGGAATATTTAAGCAGTTTTCACTAAACTAACGCAGATTTCTGTGAATATCGACAGTTAGAGTTACAATAACTGAAACGCAAGTGGGTTATAGAAAATACAATAAAGAAGTGTCAGACAGTGCAGTTTCCGCCGTTCGTGATGATGTTGTGTGATTGTTAAATGATTTTTCCGTATATTTTTAAAGGTCTCATTAACAAATTTAATCCCAAAAATATTTAGCATATTTTATGGCCATAATTATAAAATGGCGAGAAGATACATCGGTAAAAAATTTGTTGAACAACAGTAAATACTGGTTAGGCAGGAACAATCAGCATCCATTGTCATGAGAGTGAACGTTCGACAATGTATGAGGGTACGTTCAAATTACGCTGCCTCAATTATTTCCTTTATCAAGATATATTAAATTCCGCATTACTTTTATTGTGTAAAATATTATTTGCTACGTTTTTTCATTGCGTACAGATTGATTGTGAAGGCACCCGAGTATTAGTTATGAAATAATGATTTAAAATGGCAGCACCTCGCTCTCACTCACTTCAACAGATGGACGTCCACTACTGAACAAAGGTCTCACCGAATGATACCCAATGTGTCCGATCTTGTGCCATCTGGCTCTAGGGGCTACCGGCGACCCTCTTTATGTCGTTGGTCCACCTTCTAAGGAGTCTGCCTACACAGCGCCTTCCGGTGAGGGGTTGCCATTCCAGCACCTTCGGACCCCAACGTCCATCGGTTCTTCCATTGTATTCGTGATTCTTAGGGGCTATGTCGGTGACTTTGGGTCTTCTACGGATCTCCTCATTTGATCGCATGGAGAAACTCCAAACATAGCCCTCCCCATCGCACACTGTGTGACTTTGAGCTTTCGAATGAGGCACATAGTTAGCGACGACGTTTCCCATCCATATGTGATCACTGGCAACACGCACTGTTCGAAGACTGGTCTTCTGCCACTGAGGGATAATGGACAAAAAGATCTTACGTAGCTTTGCGAACGCTGCCCAACTTAATTGGATCCGGCTGTTGACTTTTTGCTCGAAATTGGACCTACCTTGCTGGACTATATGTCCCAGGTTTGTATACTCGTCAACAATTTTCCCAGAGCAGAGTCCCAATGATAACTGGGTGTTAGCCCGTTTACTTGGAAAAAGCTAACCTTTATTTGATGTAGTTTTGCTAATATGGCAGCAAATTAATTTGAGGTTTCGGAGTTCGACTTGGGATACATTATTTCTTATAGATTGACATTTTTTATTTCGTTATATCTTTTGAATGCAATATCCGATTTTAATTATTTGAAAAGTATTTTATACGTATTGAAACGGTTTTTAATATTTAATAGGATAAGGGTTAACATATAACTATGAATAATATGGTTTGATTAGTCTAGGCACTTTCATTCAGTTTTAAAATGCAAAAAAGTAGTTATAGTGGCATAACTACAGTAGTTAGACATATGGTATTGTAGACTTTTTTGTAGATATTAATACGTTCTATAATATTGTAAAGATTTTTTGTTCTATCTTCAATAGTTACAAGCGCACGCGATATAATAATAATTTTTTCTTCCACACCTTAGTTACATTAACGCATTTCTCTTAGGGATCCCTATTTTTTAGAGAAAGTAATAAAGCTTACGTCGCTCAGCGAAAATCCAGCTTTGTAATGGTGAAAACATTTTTGATATCGAACGAGTAGTTTTTGTGTGAATACGTTACAAACATATATACATACAAAAAACATGAATGTGTCGTCTTTATAATATTTTGCATTACTTATATTTTTGCTAAGGTTTTTTCATTGCGAACAGATTACAAGAGTAAGTGATGATAAAACGATTTAAAATGGTAGCCCGCTAACTTGGAAAGAGCTAATATTATAATACATTTTTTTTTATTCCTGGCTGTTCTTTTGTTTGAACAATGGTTCTAACCCACAGATTAACTGAGAGAAATCACTCGTCGCTTCAACCGATGGACGTCCACTGCTGGACATAGGTCTCACGTAATGATGTCCACAAGGCCCGATCTTGCGCCGCCTGGCTCCAGCGGCTACCGGCGACCCTCTTTATGTCGTCGGTCCACCTTGTGGGGGGTCTCCCTACACTGCGCCGTCCGGTGCGGGGTCGCCACTCCAGCACCTT